>VIAB01026409.1:2049-17911 GCA_009801035.1 Oophaga pumilio | reverse complement strand
CAGTACCTTAAGTCATTCATTATGTCCGGACTATTTGTCTAGGACACCCCCCCCAAATACAGACCCCAGATAAGACCAAGGAAAACACTTGAACAATGCAGAATAAACAAAGCAGAAGTTTCCAACAAAAATTTAAATTCAAATTTTTTAATTCCACACGTCTCGAATTAAAAACTCACTCTTTTAAGAAATGTAACTGTTCTCCTCCTCAACTATCAAAACAAAAGGAACTTTTTAGAAACTTCGGCAAGTTCCCTAATAGGTAGTAGAAGTAACCTCATAGCATTTATAAATGTCTCCGGTTTGAGACAGAAGCCACAGAAATCCAGCATCATAAGTGACATGTTTGATGCTGCTGCAGGATTCAAAACGGTACCATCCTGTTCCATAGGGCGCCCCATCAAAGATATCAAGCCTGAAAGAAAGAAAAAAACAGATCATTAAAACAATGTTTTTTAAAAGTTCATTGCTAAAACTCTATTTTTACAAAAATTGGACATATGTGACATGAAGAAGATTCTTCTCACTGGATCTGGTCTACTGTTCCGGAGGACAAGGATTTAATGTTTTTTTTGAGATGCTAAAAAAGTGATTCTACAATGTGAGAACCTCTTCAAAGAGCCTCCTACATATCAGCTTCCTGGACTTTTCAAGAAATAGGATATCATCCCAATCCATTGGCACAAATTTTGCCATTTGATTCTTTCCTTACCTCTTGAAGACCTGTCCAGCTGCATTGACACCATAGACGGAGCCATCTGTGCCGACCTCAAGCATGCTCAAGCTACCCGCCAACGGCTGCCATTTAACTCCCTGGCATGATTGTGGGGTCACAAACTCACGGTAAAATACATTGTTAGCGCTGTTGACTCCCCAGCAGCCATAGTGTCCACAGCTATAATATTTCAGAGATCCATCAATAGGACTAAATGGAGTGAGTGAAGATGGTGAGCAAAACACATTGTTCTGGGCATCCACACCAGCCACGTAGATAGCACCACCAGCATCCACCTGATTAAGGCTACCTGTAGGCATAGAAATAGTGGAATTAGAAGTTACATTGGGAAATGCCTAGTGCTGGCCTCTAGATGCAGTGTATGACATAGGGATTGAATGGAAAAAATCATTCTGATACATGTCAATACCCATCAATGTATATCCCTTTATGACTAGCATTGGCAAAAATTATAGGAATGTTTCCAATTGCACCATCTGTAGAAATGAGCAAATAAATTTGAGTGGAATCAAATTTTACTCAAATTTTCCAAAAATCTGCATTCACCAACATGTGTGTTTCTTGTAATCGGATTCTGCATGGATTAAGCAAAATTGAGTGCTATTTTTCTGAGCCATAAAAGTCCATCAAAATGTAAAAAAAGTACCGCTTACATTTCCTGTCCCTCTGCTCCTCACCAGCACCCGTTCTGTCCTAATCACATCTTCAAATTGCTGCCGCTTCCATTGAATTCCCCAGGAGGGTTATGCACGTGCCATAATGACATGACAGGTGGCACAAGCTTGCACATTACCCTCCGAGGCCTCAGACCCGGAAACCCCGATCCAGTGCGAGAGGCCAGGAAATTCAATGCAAGCAGCGGCAATATGAAGATGCAATGAAGACTGGACAGGTGACGGGGAGGAGTGGAGGGTCCAGAGAGGTAAGCGGAGGGTGAGTGTGAGCATTTTTTATATTTTTTTACATATTATGTTTGTTATGTTCTGGGATCTGGCAAAACAGGTAGTATAGAAGACATATATATCAGAATGGGGAACATATATACCAGGATGGGGGACATATATATACCAGGATGGGGATCATATATACTAGGATAGGGTGACATATATACCAGGATGGGGAACATATATACCAGGAAGGGGAACATATATACCAGGATGGGCATCATATATACCAGGATGGGTGACATATATACCAGGATGGGGATCATATATACCAGGATGGGAGACATACTGTATATACCAGGATGGGGATTATATATACCAAAATGGGGGATATATATACCAGGATAGGGATCAAATATACCAGTAAGGTAAACATATATACCAGGATGGGGATTATATATACCAGGATGGGTGACATATATACCAGGATGGGGAGCAAATATACCAGGATGGGGGATATATATACCAAGATGGGGATCATATATACCAGGATGGGGGATATATATACCAGGATAGGGATCATATATACCAGGATGGGAAATATATCTAACCGGATGGGGGACATGTATACCAGGATGGGGATCACATATACTAGGACGGGGATCTTATATACAAGGATGGGTGACATATATACCAGGATGGGGAACATATATACCAGGATAGTTGACATATATACCAAGATGGGGATCATATATACCAGGATGATGGACATATATACCAGGATAGGGTTCATATATACCAGGATGGGAAACATATATACCAGAATGGGGATTATATTTACCAGGATGAAGAACATATATACCAGGATGGGGGACATTTACCAGGATGGGAGACATATACTAGAATGAGAGACATATATACCATGTTGGGGAACATATATACTAGTATGGAGAACATATATACCAGGATGGGGATCATATATACCAGGATGGGGATCATATATACCAGGATGGGTGACATATACCAGGATGGGGAACATATATACCAGGATGGGAGACATATATACCAAGATGGGGATCATATATACCAGGATGGGGGACATATACACCAGGATAGGGATCATATATACTAGGATGGGAAACATATATATCAGGATGGGGATTATATATACCAGGATGGGGGACATATATACCAGGATGGGGAACATATACCAGAATGGGAGACATATACCAGGATGGGAGACATATATACCAGGATGGGGAACATATATACTAGTATGGGGAACATATATCCTCGGATTGGATACATATATACCAGGATGGGGGACATATATACTATTATGGGGAACATATATACCAGGATTGGAGACATATATACCAGGATAGGAAACATATATACCAGGATGAGGTACATATATACTAGGATGGGAAACATATATACAAGGTTGGGGGACATATATATCAGAATGGGGTACATATATACCAGGATGAGAGACATATATACCAGGATGGGGAACATATATACCAGGATGGGGATCATATATACCAGGATGGGGAACATATATATCAGGATGGTGGACATGTATACCAGGATGGGAATCAATTATACTAGGATAATTCCAAAAAGTGGAATAACACGCAATCAAAAGACGGATATAAATAAACATGGTACTGCTGAAAGCATCATCTTGTCCCACAAAAAACAAGCTGCCATACAGCATCATCAGCGAAAAAATAAAAAAGTTATAGCTCGCAGAATAAAGCGATGCAAAAATAATTATTAAAAATCAAAGTTCTAGGCAGCACAATGTCCTGTGTAAACAGTATGTGCTGCCAAGAACAATGACAGTCTATGCACAAGGGATGATCTATTACTAATCAATGTGTACACATACAAGTGCAGAAACAGTCTATTAAGCGACCTGTGTGTAGCCGATCGGCGGCAATCATGTAGTCTACATGCAACCATGTTTTACCTGGCACAACCGTCCACACATTGTTCTGAAGATTGAAGACCGTATTTGCCCTATTGACCCCCCAGACTCCAGCTGGACCGACCGACACATGAAGGAGCTGCCCGGGAACTTGCTGCCAGGTGTCACCAACCAATTGGAAGATCTGATCTTGATAGTCAACTCCCCATACTTGTCCAGCACCGGCGTCGATCTGTCTCAGGTTTCCTGGTACCAAAACGCAACTAATATCTAAAAAGTCTTAAAAAATAAAAATAAAAAAATAAATAAAAATTTTATTAAAATAATACTAAAATATAGCAATAAAAATAATAAAGAAATATAATATGTCCATCTAACATAATAATACAATAAAAATAAAAATGTAACAAGAAAAATAATTAAATAAATGTAATATATTCATCTACATATATTTTACATATATTACGTGAGCTCTGGAAGCTGAGATATGGGGAGCTGTTTACTGGGGTTGCCCTAATACTTAAGGAAAAATTAAACTTTCATATTACTAGCAATCACAGGGGAAGTTCAATAAGCTCCCAATATCTCAGCAAATTATTGCAAAAAAAGCATGGACAAAGGGGAATATTGAGGCTAGCTGCAGTCTCCCATATATTTTCAGATTTTGCCTTTACTATTCACACATTGGAAATTATCCAAACAATTTTAGTGGCAAAAGGCACAAACTACAAAACAAAAACACGAAAGAATTACAAAAGTAACCACAAAGTAATAAAAAAAGTGAAAAAAGATAGAAGGAGAAGAAAGTCTTACCAGAAGCTACAAAAGAGGCTCCTGCAGACAGCAGGATCAGGCTGAGAATGAAGCTCATGGTGACCGCCCGGAGATGGAGTCAGGGAATGACCTGAACTACCAACACCAACCTATTTATACAAAACCTCTCCTTGTGCAGTAATCCCCTCACTATTGGTCCAAAGGACAGGGAAGGAGATAACGATCTGCTTCTTGATTTGGTGTTTTTTTTTAGCTAAGTAAAGGCCCTGTCTCACATAGCGAGATCGCTGCTGAGTCACAAATTTTGTGACGCAACAGCGATATCAGAAGCGATCTCGCCAAGTTTGACATGCAGCCCCCTGCTGGGTATCGCTGATCGTCGCTGAATGTCCTGGACTTTTCTTTGATTGCTGGTCTCCCGCTGGCCAGCACGAATCGCTGAGTGTGACAGGCAGGAGACCAGCAATCAGCTGGAAACCAAGGTACACATCGGGTTGCCAGGCGCCGGGCGGCGCCTGGAAACCCGATGTGTACATTGGATACCAGCGCGCTGCTGCAGGGGAGCTGGTAACCAAGGTACACATCGGGTTTGCAGGTGCCGCCCCACGCCTAGAATCCCGATGTGTACCTTGGTTACCAGCTCCCTGCACCAGCGCGCTGGTATGCCGGTAACTAAGCGACGTGTGTCGCTTGTTTCCGGCGTACTCGCTGTCCTGATCACTGCTGAGATCTGCCTGTTTGGCAGCTCAGCAGCGATCATGTAGCGACTCAGCAGCGATCCTGACAAGTTCATATCGTTGTCGGGATCGCTGGTGAGTCGCTATGTGAGACGGAGCCCTAAAGGGGGTTTTACATTTAGCGATGCAGCAGCGATCCCGACCACGATACGACCCGGTCAGGATCGCTGGTGCATCGCTAAATGGTCGCTAGTGAGCTGCCACACAGGCAGATCTCACAGCGACTTTAGTGACGCAGCAGCGGTCACTACTTACCTTCAGACGCGGCGATCCTGACGTCTTCTCGCCCGCTTCCACGCGTCGCTCGTCGGCGCCAGCAGGAAGCCCAGCAGGAAGTGCCCGACAAGAAATGGAGCTGCGCATTCTCGCACGATCAGCGACAGACAGCGGGGGAGCCGGTCGGAGGTAAGTATCACACATAGCGATATCGCTAGTAATATCGCTGCTGCGTCACCAAATCGGTGACGCTTTAGCGATATTGCTGGAGATATCGCTATGTATAAAAGGCCCTTAAGTGTTTTTCTACTGAAACTTTTTGGCTAGTTACTTATAGGGGTAAACTGATGAAAACAAGTTATCATCTATCCAAAGGATCTCTGGTTGCTTAATAGGTGTCTGATAAGTCACTGATTTGGGAATCCATTAGGACAGAGATACAGTGCTTATGCTCGATCATTTCTCCATTTATTCCATTTTTTGGCAGCCCCATAGAGAATTTTTGGGTATCCCACCTCCCGCTCCATTTTGTAACGGGTATAAAAGTGTCCCATTAGTGATAAAAATTCCCCATTCTCCCAGTAGTTGCACCCCCACTGATGAGCAAATTATCACCGGTGATAGTTTTCTCCAGACTACCACTCCTGTAGGTGGCTAATCCACATTGTACTTAACTACCACACTAGTCAACGCTGAACGTGTCCTCTCTCATAACATGGTACTATATGAAGGCACCATTTGGCGGAACATTGAGAACCACAATAGCAATCTATAGGGACTCTGGATGCCACCATATAAGATCTGTACACATAGCTGTATGAAGATTCTCAAAATCTACCCTTAAGACAGCCATGCACATTAGATGGCCGATCGCTGGTTTAGTCAATGGTTTGGCCGACATCCACCTTGGCCGTCTCTCCCATACATACGAGCGTTAGTAAGCGCTCCTATGTTCTTTACGAAAAAGCCAACAGATATTTTTATCTTATCTCTGTTAGAACAAAGCGATCAGCAGTCCGAAATCAGACATTCATGATCCACATCCTCCCCGACCATCAGTTGGTCAGTGTCACCGTATGCATTAGAGTGTTGGCCGAACTCGTCGATATTGGCATTGGTCTAATGTATATGGGGGGCTCTACTGGTTGACTTTCTATGACAGCCCAATAATTGATTAGCCGACAACCACCGATTCCCACTGATTTAGGATGAAAGAAATTTACTTTGTACCTACTTGTTTTTAAAAATTAACATATATGACTATGTGACATGAAATCTTCTAATTGACTCTGGGAGACTCAGACTAATGACATGTATGTAGCCTTTAACACGTCTCAGGTGGTGGGATCCTTATCAGTGTTCTTAGGCTCCTATCTAAGGACGGCATGGTCACTCTCCATTTACAGATCTCCTTTGTGTCTAGTAGGCAATATATTCCCTATTATATGGCCAGGTCTCCTATCACCTAAAGATGGCCATTCAGATGGACTAATGATGAGTAGTTAGACACAATAATTGACCAATGTCTGCTGTGATTTTGGACCGGGTCTAGGCTAAAGCCCTCTATACACAATAGACAGCCATTCAGCTGATCACAATCTTTGTGTCCTCTATGAACAGAGCTGGGTCAAGGGGTAGGTATGTTTATTGAGAATATGTAAAAATGAGAAAATATCAGCAATATACAATATCAAAGTCTAATAAGGAGGAAACATGAAAACAAACAAGGATAGGCAGAGCCAAGTATGGGATATGGCTGCAACCAATGGTAGCCCCAGCATTTATGTCAACAGCAAATACACATAGAAGTCAAGAGAACAATCATAGTACTGGTAATGGCCTCCTAGCATCAGGTACGTACGTTTGGGACATTACAAGCGGGGCTAGCTAAGGGGATATAAGGGTTGATCCTGTAGACTGTGAGCCTTCGCGGGCAGGGTCCTCTCTCCTTCTGTGCTTATGTGTGTCCTGTATTGCTCATGTTTATTGAACTTGTCTATATTCGCCCCTCACATGTAAAGCGCCATGGAATAAATGGTGCTATAAAAATGAATAATAATAATAATTCTAGTGACGTTTTCATGACCTGATGATGGTACTGATTTTGTATTTATTTACTGACAGTGGTTGTTGTTATGTATTCATGTACTGATGGAGGTCCTGGTGATTCATTAATGTACTGATAGTGGTTCTGGTGATGCATTTAACTACTGATGGGGGTTCTGGTGATGTATTCAAGTACTGATGGTGGTTCTAGTGACCTATTAATTTTATGCTGATATTTCTGCTGCCATTTTTATGTACTGTTGAAGGCTCTGATGATGTTTTTCATGTACTGCTGATTATTTTGGTTTTGTATTCATGTACTGATGATTGTTCTAGTGATGAATACAGCATCAGAACCATCATTAGTACATGAATACAGCACCAGAACAACCATCACTACATGAATATGTCACCACAACCATCATCAGTACAGGAATATGAGACCAGAACCACCATCAGTACATGAATATGTCAGCAGAACCACTATTCATACAGGAATATGGCACCAGAACCACCATCAGTTTTGTAGCAAACTGTATTTGTTGTATGACGGATATAAAAATCATCATACATGTCCCTTTATAATGGGGTCTGTTTAGCTTCCATTGGGGTATCTGCCAAATGCTGCACACCTTAACTGAAACCAAACGGCCCTCATTATAGTTAAGTAATATTAGTTTACATGACTGTCCTTGGGTTTGACATTTACAATATAAGATGTCAGGGATGAATATCACTATTTTTCCCTAGTATCGTCTAAATGGTCTGCAAGCAATGAATGATTCCATATCTAACTATGATAACAGTCTCTGTTGAGTGTCACCTCTACACTACATCACTTTTTTTACTTTTGCTAATATTTTTTGGTGAAACAGGTAACAATTCTAGTGGAATTGGTCATCACAGCCTGTTACCTGACCCATGGGAGAGGGGTGCGTTAGGGGTCCTGTTACCTTAGTCTCTGACCCAATCCTTTACATGGGGGCTGAGGGTTCATGTATGGGGGGTGCCATCAGCTTCATCTGCCTAGGGCACCAATGTACCTTGACCCAGCCCTGTCAATGACAGATACGCAATCAGACTCTTCTGGCGGCAGCTTATCTCCGAGAGAACAAAAGGATCAAAGGTCCAAAATCGGACATGCGGAGTCCTTCTTTTTCCTCAACATCATCTGTTGGGGAAGAGTAGGTAGAGTCCCATACACATTAGATTGGAAGAGTCAGCTAACAGTCTAAGGCTATGGTTCCACGGTCCGGAACCATAGCGCTTTGGACGGAGCGGAAATACCGCTCCGTCTAAGCCCCGCCCCCTTTCTGACGCGCGCTCTTTCCGGAGGGGTTCAGGACATCTCCTGAACACCTCCGGAAAGAGCGCAGGGCTACATAGCCCTGTGTTAAATTCCGTTGCGGCGACGCACCGTCGCCGCAACACGCGAGGACATGCTGCGGTCTGAAAAGACGCGCCGCATGTCCGTTTACGCAGGTCTCCCGCCTGCGTTATGTTACGCATAGTGGAGACGGAATTTCTTGAAATCCCCTCCACTATGCTGTAACATCTGGATGCTGCGTGTTTGGCGCTGCGCCAGCGCACAGCGCCAAACACGCAGCGTTTCCTGATCGTGGAAACTCACCCTAATGTGTATGGGGCCCTCTCAACTGTCCCCAAACACTACTAGGGAAAGCTGAGTGGTTACTAGGAAAGAGATGTGTGGCTACAAAGGAAAACTGAGTGTTTACTAGGGAAAACTGAGTGGTTACTAGGGAAAGCTGAGGAGTTACTAGGAAAGAGATGAGTGGTTGCTAAGAAAAACTGAGTGGTTACTAGAGAAAACTGAGTGGTTACTAGAGAAAACTGAGTGGCTACTAGAGAAAGCTGAAGGGTTACTAGGAAAAAGGTGTAGTTACTACGGAAAACTGAATGGTTACTAGGGTAAACTGAATTCTCCTAGGGAAAACTGAGTGTTTAATAAGGAAAGCTGAGTGGGAACTAGCGAAAACTAAGGGGTGACTAGGAAAACCCAAATGTTTGCTAAGGAAGAAAGGACCCATCAACTGTGTGTATAATAAAAGAAGAACTTTATTAAACAACCATTACTTAGGATAAAATTGGGAAATAGTCGTGATACAAGGACATAAGATAGCCTGACAAGTGGTCTAGGAGACAAATACTACATGGTAAACAGTATGATGACCACCCCACCCCCATACAGGTAAATATAATCAAAACAGTTGAAAAACAATTTTGAAATAAAAAAAATAAAAATCCTCCTCCGTGTGCCAAGCTGCATTGGATAAAAATAAGGTCTGTAAATAGTAAGTAGCAGATTGAATAGCTGAATATTGACCCAGATTGCAGCAATATAAGTTAAAAATCACATTACATAAATGAAATCAAAATGTGTTATATATTATCCAACACCTTATGTAGGCGCAAACACATCATAGATCCACCACGTGGTGAGTATATTAAATCTCCTTACATATAATCAGTAGTCTAGACTATGTGTCATTTGGGAGCAGGGCACGGACAAGGTATTTTGGTGTCCTAGGCAGATAAAGCCAATAGCGCCCCACCCCAAAGCAAAGGAATGAGTCAGATACTAAGGTAGCAGGAACCCTGATGCAGCTCCCCCTATGATGGGTCAGGTAACAAGCTCTGATGACTACTTCCACCAGAACTGTTACCTTTTTCACAAAAAAGTACTTTAGGGATGTGACTTAAAGGGGTTGTCCAAATTGATAAGTCTGCTCTGCAGTCACTCTGTGTGACTGCAGACTTATGAATCCCCCCAGTGCACGCACAGGGATTCTTTGTTTTCTGAGCTAGGGCCAGAGGTTATGTATGCGTCCACTGGCCAGCCGTAACCCTAGTCGGTGTGCAGCCTTTGTTCAATACAAGCGTATTGAGCAAGGCTGCACCCACTGGCTGGGAATATGTATAAGGGTATGTGCACACATTGCAGATTTACCTGCTGAATTTTCTACACAGAATCTGCATCTCTTGGCAGAAAACGCAGATGCGGATTTGATGCGTTTTTGATGCGGATATGATGTGGATTTTCATGCGTTTTTTTTCATGCAGATTTGTATACGTTTTTGTAACTTAAATAAAGATCTATTATTTAAAAAAAAAAGAATTATGATGTCATTTCTTTGTCCAACCTCTTATTTTACATACTCCATTGAATAATGTTTACACACACAGACAGACAGATAGATAATAGATAGACAGATATAGACAGACAGACAGATAGATAATAGATAGATAGACTGACAGATAGATAGATAGACAGATAGATAGATAGATAGATAGATAGATAGATAGATAGATAGATAGATAGATAGATAGATAGATAGATAGATAGATAGATAGATAGATAGATAGACAAATAATACCAAGGCCGATGTTTAGCAATGAACCTAATAAAATGGTACATAACTAGTTAAATAAAGACACACACAAAATCTGCACGCAAAATCTTTAATTTTAAAACAAGGGGAACAAAAATGGCTTGGGCTTCTGCGCAGTTTTCTGCGCCAGACAGGAAAAGCCGACGGCTGATATTTCTAGCCTGAGAAGGGGGTAATACCCATGGAGCTTCCCGGGCTATGAATATCAGCCCGCAGCTAGCCTTTACTGGCTATTAAAATAGGGGGACCCCAAAAAATGACGTGGGTACCCCCTATAATTGATAGCCAGAAAGGCTATGCTGACAGCTGCGGGCTGATATTCATAGCCTAGAAGGGGGCCATGGATATTGGCCCCCCTGGCTACAAATACCAGCTCCCAGCTGCCCCAGAAATGGCGCATCTATAAGATGCGCCAATTCCGGCACTTAGCCTCTCTCTTCCCACTGCCGTGTAGTGGTGGCATATATGGGGTAATAAGGGGTTAATGTCACCTTTGTTTGTAAGGTGACATTAATCCCGGTTAATAATGGAGAGACGTCAATAAGACACCTATACATTACTAATTCTATAGTTATTAATGCGTTAAAAAAAGACACAGTCAGAAAAGTCTTTTAATGAAATAAAACACCACACAGTTTTCCATCTTTTTATTGCACGACTTAATTCCCCGAAGCCATTGATCGCCTGTAAAAATAAAAATAAACCAACAGTATACTCCCTGCCCGACTTAATCCCTTTAATAACGAGTGTCTCACGACGATCTCCCTTACTGTTATGATTCGGTAGCTGAGGAGTGCAGGCAAAAAGGCAATACACCAGAGCAGTTGGAATCTATGAGATTGCAGTACCCTGACTAACCACCACAACTAGAGGCAGCCGTGGAGCGTTCCTACGTTGGTCCTAGACACCTCGTCACAGCCTGAGAAACTAACTACACCTAAAGATAGATATAGGAAAGCTATCTGCCCCGGAGCAGAACCCCAAAGATAATAGCAAGCCCCCAAACATGTAATGGCGGTTAGACAAGACGAAATACTGACACAGACAGAAAATAGTATGAGCAAACGTTGGGGCCCAAACTAACTAAATAGAAAAGGATAGGAAGGGTACTTACTGCAATCCCAAAAAAACCCTGAAAGCACCAACTCTACTAATTTCAAAAACACCTGAGATCACACGACCTCTACCACCTAAATTAGCTCTCTGGTGTAACAAAATCAAAACAGCAGCCACTGAAAAAACTGGAAAAAGCAAAAGTACAAACATCAGTGGCTGAACTAAACTGAGAGGGCAAAAGCCCCCTGAGGGGACCCAGAAGGCCCCCACAGAAGTGCAGGACAAAATGCAAAAATCAAGCACAGAAACAAAAAGAAGAAAATGTCTTATCTGTTAGCAGGAGATGCAGACACGACACAGCAGGCTACAAGGGAAACTGGAATCAAGGATTCAGACCAGAACAATTGATCACCGGCAACCCTGATGGGAAGGTGACTCCCTTATATAAGACCAGTCAGTAACACCTGATTCCCAGTCCTCACAATCTTCACTGAACAGACCAGTACCGCTTGTAACCACCAGAGGGAGCCTCTGCTCAGAACTCATCTCAAGCCCATTCACAACACCTATAGAGCAGTACCATCAGCAAATGTGACCGCTCTATAGGGCCTCCGATGACAAACTGACCGGAGATAACCCTCCTGCAGTGTATCATCGGAGCTAAGCCTCTCACTTTACGGCACTACAGTGTGAGAAAATTCTCACGCTACAGTGCCGCAAGTGACAGGATGAACTCAGGAGACCTGTCGACGGTGGAGTGATACAGTGCAGAGGATTATCTCCGTCACTGTATCACCGGAGCCCTTGGAGAGCGGTCGCATCTGCTTATGTGACAGCTCTCCACGGGAGATCGTCGTGGGACAATCGCTATTAGATGGATTACGTCGGACACAGGGGGTATATTGGTTTTTTTTGCAGGTGATCGATGGCTTCGAGAATTCGATGTATATGGTACGTATGTACTATATGTATACTGTATGTGTTTTTTTTTAACATTCAACACATTAGCCGGATGATGGGACTACTACTTTCCCATCATTGGCTAATGGTGTCACTGTAGCAGGCATAGGACTAGTAGTCCCATCGGACGATGCCTGCATATATACTGTAAAGGGTTGGCCGAGGGGTGAACATACTGGGAGCAACTGCAGTCTTCACTCCTGTTACCTCTATTCTCCTGGGGTGTTCTTCCCCCGTGGCAGATTATACAGTATAATCAGAGTCAGAGTCCAGAATCACGTCAAACAGTTCTGTTTTATTTTCCTCCGGACACAGCACATCCAAGACACCATAAGCACGTCTTATACGATACCAGCAGTAAATTTTCACAACTCCGCTTCTTCGCCTCTGCTACACCAGAATGGACCACAAAGTATTGACGGGACAAGGAGCCTGGTGAAAACGGCACTTCGATCTCTTCCCCTGGAGACACTTCAATCCAGTATAGAAAGACACATCTACTAGGTCGTCCACCCCTCTCTGGTTATCCTGCCCGGATACTTGCTGGTGGCCCACTCGCTACTACGCTCATGCACGCACACTTCTGCTGAGCGTTACCACGGTGAATCCTTTCACTGGCACTTCTGCTACGTCAACCCACAGACTTTGGGCTCACGTTACCACGGTGAATCCTTCACCGGCTGCTCTGAGGTTGCTGGTCCCCTCACACTGTTTGCCTATGCCCAGGGCCCAGGAACGTGGACGTTCTTACTGTAGCAAGGTCCACCCCAGACTGACTTCCGCTACGAGGAAATCTTCCTGACAGAACTCCGCTACGAGGAGATCTTTCCCTGACAAAAGTCCCTAACCATTTGTCCCTATTGGACTGGATGTGCCCAATGCCCCATCTAGTGTCCTCACCAAGTACTGCATTGACATATTTTATAACGGCCTAACTGGATCTCTAACATGCCACCATTAGTGATCCCTCGCAAACTATATCTAACCCACATATATATATACTACACTACTAGTGGCCTCCTGTATAGACCCCAAAAATGCACTGTCTATCTATATCTACACCCCCACTAATCAGACATAACACAACCTACAGTAAATAAAAGGCATACATTTACACACATTAAAAGGGATGAAACATTTTAAGGGTTAATACCCTTGACCTCCTTACACATACACACTGACACACACACAGCCCCGCAGACCCACACACATACACAGATTCACACAAACACCGACACACACACACATACACGCAGTGCCCCGCACACACATACACGCACACAGTCTCCACCCACACTCCACCCACACACTTCCCTCCTCACGATCTGCAGCGTTTCTCGCACCCTCATCCGCAGATCTTTTTTACACCTGCTGTTTTGCTGCGGAATTGCCTGACTCAATGGAAGTCAATGCTGCGGAAAAAATAAAATGCTGCAAATGCGCGTGTATTTTTCCGCAGTATGTGTACAACAATTCTTATTTTCCCATTGACTATCATTACTTGTGAACTATACTGCGGATTTGATGCATTTCCGCTAGTCCAGAAATGCTGCAGATCCCCATCTAAATCCGCAATGTATGCACATACCCTTATAATGCGGATACACCTTATCGGCGCACCGCTGCAGGTGTCCGGTGCTGCGGCGCTGTGTCCGGTGCTCCTGCTGTGCTGTGTCCAGTGCTGCTGCTGCGCTGTGTCCGGTGCTGCTGCTGCGCTGTGTCCGATGCTGCGGGGGCTCTGCTGACATTTTGTGAAAGGCCATAGCCCCCGCAGTTCCGTGGCTTCCTGTGCGGTGGACTCTAGGAAAATGGTCGCCGGGGGGCAGCGCATGCGCAGATGGAGATCTCGGTACCAAGATCTCTGGAGATGAGATTTCAGTGCTGCAGCAGCACCGGACACAGTGCAGCGTTGCGCCACACATCGGAACACCCCCTCATCCCAGCCTGCAGCATCAACCCACTCCTGCCTCCTCCAGCAGCGACCCTGGGTCCCCGCTTCACCGCAGCCACTACCTCTGGTAAGCAATAAGACGCATGGATTATAAGTAGCACCACCATTTTATTAAAAAAAGTTTTTAATCTATTTTTCTCCTCAAAATTTGGGGTGCGTCTTATAATCCGAAAAATACGGTACTTGAATACAAGAACCAAGCTTAGTACAACAATCAATCGGAATCAGCCTCATAGACAATTGTATCTCATGAACTCCCAGCATGTTTTTAGCAATTGTAAGGAGATACTGGGAGTTGTTATTAACAACCATTCTTAGGGCCCTGTCTCACATAGCGAGATCGCTAGCGAGATCGCTGCTGAGTTACAAGTTTTGTGACGCAACAGCGATCTCAGCAGCGATCTCGCTATGTCTGACACGTACCAGCGATCAGGCCCCTGCTGTGAATCGCTGGTCGTGTCAGAAATGCCTGGACTTTTTTTTGATCGCTGGTCTCCCGCTGACCAGCACGCATCACTGCGTGTGACAGGCTGGAGACCAGCGATCAGCTGGTAACCAAGGTACACATCGGGTTTCCAGGCACGGGGCTGTGCCTGGAAACCCGATGTGTACGTTGGATACCAGCGCACTGCTGCAGGGGAGCTGGTAACCAAGGTACACATCGGGTTTCCAGGCACCGCGCAGCGCCTGGAAACCCGATGTGTACCTTGGTTAACAGCTCCCTGCATCAGCGCGCTGGTATCTAACGTACACTGCGGGTAACTAAGCGACATTACCCGCAGTGTCGCTGTCCGGATCGCTGCCTGAGCTGCCTGTTTGGCAGCTCAGCAGCGATCATGTAGCGACACACCAGCGATCCTGACAAGTTCATATCGTTGTCGGGATCGCTGGTGCGTCGCTATGTGAGGCTGCTGACTATACATGAACCACAGTACTGATGAGACACAGTCAGTATCACAAATAAACATTTACATTAAGGTACCTTATAGATTACATCTTCTCTGGAGTCGTCTCTTTCTTATCATCTCCACCTTGTCTAGATGACTTTTCACATCCACAGCTCGTCTCTGCAGCCCTCCTTCTTCTTCAGTCTATTGTAGCACACCCAGACACAGTGCCCTTAAGCCCCCGTCTCACATAGCGATATCGCTAGCGAGAT
>VIAB01026406.1:12701-24036 GCA_009801035.1 Oophaga pumilio | reverse complement strand
ATGCTGCGGTCTGGAAAGACGCGCCGCATGTCCGGATATGCAGGTCTGCCACCAGCGTGTTAGTGCACATAGTGGAGATGGGATTTTATAAAATCCCATCCACTATGATGTAACATCTGGACGCTGCAGATTTGACGCTGCGGCTGTACGCAGCGTCCAATCAGCAGCAAATACTGAAGGAATACACCCCGTGGAAACATACCCTAAGTGGTATACTTTACCATGCCCTGGGTGAGAGGTGTATCAGCAGTAGTGACTTTCACAGAAAAATATAATTTTAGCAGTGGTAGATCAAGTCATTTTGCTAGTCTGACATCAACAAAATTAACTGCGGAAGCACAATCAATAAAATTATAGAATTATATAGGGTTATAACTGCACTCTTAGGTTTGCAACAATGAAACCACCAAAACGCTGCCACTTTTCTGCCAGCGGTTGCCTGGGGCAGGCATGTATCTAATGTCTGGATCATGGGTTCCTCGGTAAAAGAAGGCGATAGGTGAATCATAGGTGGAGATGCAGAGGAGAGTCAGCAGTGTCAGAAAGTCCAGTATGAAACTAATGGCAAATGGTCTGGTTATTCCACAGTGAGTCTATGGCCCAAGGCCAAAATTCAAGGATAGTACTCCTCAGCAGTACGTTGCCCATGGAAAAAGGCTGTTAATTTACTTTCTGCTAAAGCTACTCGGTCAGGGTCATTGTAGAGAAGCCCAAAGGCCTCAAAAAAGATTCAGCTGAGGAGAGTTCTGGAGCATTAAGGGGTAAGAAGAAGACTCAAGCCTAGGAGTCACCCTGTAGCAGTGAAAAGATAAGTACCACATGCTGGCTCTCAGGGTTAGTCAAATGTTGGTAGAGTCTGAAATACATGATAAACCTATATAGGGACACGCTGGAGCTTCTCACATTTGATGCTGTCAAGTCCAGGTATTCTATTACTTATAAAGAGTTTTACCAATATCTGCAGATTAAACATTTCGCTTCCTCACTTTATGGATCTTCAGGGGTCTCCCTTCCGACTGACTTTGAGAGAATCTGCAGGAGAGGGCCGTTGACTAAAGGGCTAATATCAGAAATATATAGAATACTGGGTTCTCCTCTGGGGATCAACAGCTAAAACATCTGTATATGTGCAAATGGGAGTCTATCTTGGGAAAAGGATTATCACCCTAAAGTTGGAATATTATTTGGGAAAAAGCGGCTAAGTCCTGTGGCTCTGAGGTGGGGACACAGTCTCATATTTTTTGGTCTTGTACTGGGATCACAGATTTTTGGGAGGAAGTGAAACAGTTGATCTCCAGGGTTCTTTATGTTGAGGTGGGGCTAGACTTGATTCTATATCTATAAAATATTACACCTAAAGGGATGGGGGAATAATTCAGCTAAGATGTTACTACATATTCTTACTGTGGCTAGGTGTCTGATTGCCCTTAATTGCAAGCAGGCCTCTCCTCCCATACATCAGCATTTATTACATAGCATTAATGATATTCGAAGGATGGAATATATGACGGCTCTTCTGAATGCTAGAGTGGATAATTTTGATTCCGTATGGGCCTCATGGGATTACTATTTGGCTCAGAGAAACATTTAGGTCATCTTTAATCTAGTTGGCCCTTCCTCTTCTCTGATGTTATACTCTCCTCCTTCCTTCCCTTCCTTTTTGTGGGTGTCCTGTCTTCTTGTCCGTATATTTGAGGATTTTCTCATGATAATCCCCTTTTATTTTTGTTTTTTTTGTATTTTTCTTTGTATGTTTTTTGCTGTAACTTTCTAATTAAGGTACAATGGAGGATTTTTAGTATCGGGACTCGCTTGAGAATATGGGCATGATTGACCCATTTTATATTCATTATATAAGTGTCCTATTGTACTAGGGAGTTTCTTCATCTATTGCATCCCACACTGCCTTGTCATTGTAACCTTTTTATTTCATATGCCTTTGATATTGTGTGTCCGGACTTATGTCCATTTGTTAAAAATTTGTAAAATTGTAATAAAATTTACAGTTATAAAAAAAGTAGTTAAAAAGATGGACAGGGGTCTGTTGAAGACCTCTGTGCCTGTCATTACGGAAACCCACACTCTGGCTGGGCTTTAAAGGAGACTGTTATTTTTACTATATGCAGCAATACTGTGGTATTACTGTGTATAGGACAGACGATTGCAGGTTAAAGTCCCCTAAGGGCAGGGTGGATAAAAATCAATGATTTTTTTTAAAAAATCAAAAAAATCGGATTTTTTTTATTTAAATCGGATTTTTTTGATTTAAATCAGATTTTTTTCAATAAAATGCTTTTTGAGGAAAATATTTTACCATCCAAAGGTTCTTCCATCATGAGATAAAGCTGAGTTGTTTAACTCAGTAGAATAAAGGCTGTATATGTGTAACATTCACAATGCCATGCTCTTCCAGAGGTTTCTGTAGGATTAGTGGGCAGTTTCTCTCCTATATTATCACAGACGCTCGCTTTACTTACGCAGTTCTCAAAACTGAATTTGACTCCGCAGAGGTCCCAGCCTCTTCTTCACGGCAAAAATGTTACAACATGAACAGAGTTGAGAAAAGGACCTTAATCCTTAGGTAGAAACTTTGATTTAAATCACTGATTTAAATCAAGCCTTACTGACTAGTGATTTAAATCGTGATTTAAATCGTGATTTAAATCAGTTTGATTTAAATCAAATCCACCCTGCCTAAGGGGACTAATAAGTACAGTAAAAAGTAAAATAGATAAATACCGTAAATGAAAAAATAAATACAGTAAATATAAAAGTTCGACTAACCCACTTTTTCCCCCATTAAAAATAAAGATGAAAAATTCACACATGTGGTATCACCACATCCATAAAAGTCAGAGCTATTGGAAAATTAAAATAATTAACCCTATCAGTAAAAATACGCAAAAAGAAAAAATTTCAAAACGTCAAAATTGCATTTATTGGTCGCCGCAATACCGCAAAAAATGCTGTAAGAAATGATCAAAATGTCACATATCCCAAAATGCTATTAATAAAAACATTGTCTTTCCCTGCAAAAAATAAACCCTCACATTGCTCCATCCACTGAAAAATGAAGCTGTTATTTGTCTTGGAAATCATATTTCCTGGTTCAGTGAACAGAGGAATGGACGTTCACGATACCTGACAGGACTCTGCCCTCACCCGACGTCTGTCTCAAGCACACATCTTTACGCATCCCATCCTACAATCTCACAGCTGGGATGACTGGGAAACTGCTGGGAGCTGACATATTTGAAATTCTTAGAGTGCACTAACTAAAGATGACCTTTTTGCTAAATCGTTAAATAAAGGTATTTAGTAAAATTTGCAATATTTAAATGTACTTTTATTTTAATTATTTATTTTTATTACATTTCTCATAGTACCCCTGTAACTAGCAGAAATTTCTAAAAAGTGGTAGATCATTAAAAAAAATAGTATGTGCAACATTAAGAGGTTAACTCATAATTCCCTAATAGGGTGTTTCAACATTTTTTAAACCATACAATCCACTTTAAAGGCTAATGCTCAGTATCATGGATCCCAAAAATGATGGTAATGTACCTCACTAGAGAAATATATACCCTATATTATGCAAAACTGCAGATGACATATCTTGCTGCAAATACTCCCCAGTAATGGTACGTTCCCACAATCAGTATTTTCGCTGCCTACAAAATGATGCACTGTACAGTACAAGCACAGTGGATGGAATTAGCAGAAATCTCCTGCCCACTGTGCTTCTTATTTACGCTGCATAAACTGACCTGCCGTGTGGGTTTCCGAGTCGCAACATGTCAATTTTTCTCGCGGGAATTGTGTGGAATTTTCCAATAGACTCGCATTAGATAAGGAAAATCAGTAGTAAAAAAAAGTGCATGCATTGTAAGTGTTTTTAGCCTGGTTTAACCTAATAAATAAATCATTTTAAAACATGATGTGGGATCCCCCCTATTTTTGATAACCAGCTAAGGAAAAGCAGACAGCCGGGGGCTTCACCAAAAAAAGAGCATGAACCGCACCTCCAAAAATCATACATTGATCTATTGCCCTAAAAATATATATAACTGAACTTGAGGTTCTTAGTTTAACATTCTGATCAGACTGTATGAAGCCCACTGCCACTTCACGGGGAACCTCTTAGTGGGTCCCTATCACCCTAATGGAGAGGAGCCATGTGCTGACCACTGCCACAGTAGCAATGCAGCGGCAAGGCGGACAGCCTGGTGTCCCACAGCGCCCATGCTGCAAGGCAAAGTTCCCATGTCTGGGTAATGGTAGTTTGGGCTGATGACACCACACCCCCACACTAAAAATCAAAAAGTGGTTTACTCACCATCTCCAGGTCCAGCATGATGCTCTACCGCTGTACTTAGTGCCTGTTATTTTCTGCCGCGCTGACGTCACATGCACAGTGCTTCAGACAATAACAGAGCTCAGTGGCTTTGCCTGATTTGAAGCCTAGAGTCGCTGAGCACACTGATTGGTTAAACCATGTGACATCAGCTCTGCAGACAATATCAGACACTGGAAAGAGTGGGAGAGACTCAACTCTGGACCCAGGGAAAACAAAGATTTGTTTATATAGCAAAATTTGGCTGGCAACGCCTTTCATCTAACTGATGTCACCACGAGCGTGAGAAAGTACTCTCACTCGCTGTGCTGTCAGAAAGGTCCTAAGAGTTCACTGCCAATTAGTTCAACTTACTGATGTCAGCACGAGCACAGTTAGAAATCATATCAGTGAGCTGAAAGGAGTTCATCTAGATGGAGCACAGCTAGACGCATTGCGCGACAAATGGATTATCTGCTCGTCAGACAGGTGAGGAATAATGTTGTTTATTATTTTATTTCTCTTACAGGAGATATTGGCTTCAGTGGATTGGGTGTTGATGTGAGTATACGTGTTTTGGGGTCTTTTGGCTGTCCGCTTTCCCTCTGCTGGTTAATAAAATGTCGGGGGATCCCATGCCATTTTTTTCAGAAAATAATTTATTTTGTAAAAAAAATACATGTACAGTAAGCTACACAAGCATTGTACTAATTATATATGTCATTGACATCTTTATATTTATCTATTCTATGTATACGTATTTATTTTAATCTATTCAATTTTGTGTGGTCACGCTGTGATTTTACTGCATGCGGCAGATGAATTGCGGGCTTTTGAAAGGACAAATTCTGTGGGGCCATTGCCAGGGTCTTCGGCGGTCAACACAACTCCCTTCCGGCCCACATCTTTGCCGCAGAAGGTGATTTGCATCAAGACCACCCCTGCGACTGGGATGGGCAATTGATTGGCCACTGTTAACTTGATCACTGGGCCCCATTCAGGTTGTGTCATCTCAGAAAAATGACATCTGAAATAAATAGGTTCTGGCAGGGTGGTCACTTGGGAACCAGTATCAACTAGACAGCGGATGGCCCAACCATCCATTTCAGCCCATACAAGGGGGCTCAGGGAAATCAAACTTGCAGGACTGCCTTCATTGCCCCTTGGCTGCTCAGGCTCAGTGTGCTGTCACCCAGCCATGGAGCCCACTAGTTTAATGGCTGCCGGGTAAGTGGCCGCCCCTGCCTTGTACACCCTTGGCGTAGTGTTCCATTTCCTGGCGGGGCACATTGGGCAAGTGGGACTCGGAGTCAGTTCTGTCTCTGGAAGGGTTCGGAACCACAGAGGGGGCTTTTATTAGGCCGGACCACTCTTTCCACATGTCCTGTATTTCTTTCCGGATCTCTCTGACCCATCCTTGTTCAGCTGCGGGTGAAATGGACACCTCCTCGCTCCGGACCTTCCCTGCCGAGGCTGCCGTCCCCTGTTCCTTCTCGCGTGCATGCGCTTCCACCCCGATTTCCAGAAAAGACATGCGCGGATTGGCCTGCAAGCACTACCGCAAGGCCTTCTTATGCAACGCATCCCTGAGGCCTGCTACAAGTTGGTCTCTCAAAATCACATCAGGAGGCACCACGCCTACATCATCCCACTTAGCGATTGCTGTGTGGATCTCTTACGTGTTCATATATTGTGTCATGGACTCCCCCTCCCTGAGGACACGGCTAAACAAGCGCATTCGCAATTCACCGACATCCGTGAGGTCCCCATGCATCTCTTCTAAGATTTCCAACACCTTGGTGCAAGTGTTCCGCTCATGCGGGGGCCGGAACATGACGGAGCATCTAGCTTCACTGTCTAGAGCCATCACAGCAATCTCTGCCTGCATAGCGGGGTCATAGGGTGCATCCTTAGCATACCTTTAACACGTTTGGTCCAGTCCCACAGCAGTGAATTGCTCCCTGTAAACTTTGGGAGATTGCTGAGCATGGCCCCCAGTGGCAAGCTGGCACTAGGGACACCCACGGCCGCTTGGTCTGCTGCCTCTGCCCCTATGGACTGCATCCTGCCAACTACGCCAAGTGTAAGTGTGGCGCCCCTGAGGGTTCAGTCGCCACAGAGGTATTGCACCTCACCCAGAGGTGTGATACTTCACTCTCAGGTAAGGAGGGAGCACCACCCAGGACTCTTAACACCTGCACCCAACACACACTATAGCAGCTGGGCACCCTGGATGTACCCTGCGGGAGGATGGTCTCATCCCAGGCTGGTTAGTGAAGAGTGTATGGGTGGGTGGAGTTAGTAAGTAGCAAGGGAGGAGTGAAGCTTGAGGAAGCAAGAACAGAGTTTAGAGAGTCATGAGGAGGAAGAGGAAGGAGACGGACGTGTAGTGAAGCAGCTCCCAGAGAGGGGAGGCTGCGGAGGAGAAGGAAGGAGTCTAGAGAGAGACTCAGAAGGGACTAGGAGCTGGAAAGAGCTTGGTCCCGGAAGTGGAGAGTAGAAGAGAAAGAAGCAGAAAGAAAGAGAAGCTTCTGGAGAGAGAGAGGAAGGGGTCCTAGGGATACGGAGAGAGCAAGAACCATCCGTCGGTCCCGATCTGTTGGCAGAGGGACCAGGTCGCATAGGGAACTCGACCCCTTAGCCTAGCGGAGGATTTTAAGACTCAGCTTGCAAGTCGACTGCTGTGATAACTTTAGGGATCACAGACAATTACCACAATTATCTTCGCTGGAGAGGTAGCTATATAGAGTCAAGGAAACACAGAGATAAGACGTTATCCAACAGGATTCGCAGCCGCTGATCTGGGACACTGTTTATGAAGGTGCTGGAAGGATAGAAGGCAGGAAAATCAGCACAGCAAGACGGCCAGTGAAAGGAACACCTATATAGAAAGGAGTCCTGGAAAGGTGTTTCCCAAACTACCTGGGAGTTTGCTGAGCCCCTCACCTGGAGGACACGGTACCAAGCAGGCATCTGTGCTGCCGGCATCTAAACTGTGAGTAAAGCCTTGGAAACTGCAACTGACTGTCTCCTCAAGTTCTTCCCGCGGCACACACTCCACTCTGCTACATCTTCCAGCACCATTACTTTCTATACCATCTCTCTGCCCTGAGACAAGCTTCACTTGTGGGAAGCTATTCCAACTCTGCTGCATCACACCATCAGTCTCAGAGGATCTGCACTGCAGCGCTGGTCACCTCTGACCAGATACCACAAGTGGCGTCACGAATACCTTACTACAAACTCTAACATCCCCTGTAAATATTCCCCTTTTTATTGGATGCCCAGGGCCACGGACCGAGTCACTGCTGCCGTGACACATCTCTTTGAGACACCGGCCCGGTACCGAGTATCCCACTGCCCTGGCGGGCGATCCATAAGCAGGTTGCAAGATGTAGTGATGCAAGGAAGGCAGAGCAAGGATTAACAATTTAATTAACAGTAAAGATACTCCTTGCAGGGAGATAAAGAGTTAAACTGGGGATTATTAAAGGGAAATAGCACAAATATCAAAAAAAGCAACGGTTCACTCGGCAAACTTATCATGTCAGAGGTTTCCTCAGCCGCAAATGTCCTGCTGAGGGTTGTAGTCCTTGGTGACGGCCGGCGAAATGCCCTCAGATAGGGATCCTCAGCTCTCGTCCAGCTTCTGGCGGCAACAGGCGGTCTCTGGTCTCACCTGTTGAGCCCCGGTCTTCCTCCTTACAGAAGTTTGATAATTTACCAAACGATGGTAGTATTTTGCCAATTTTGAGGAAAATGCTCGGGAATACGAACACAAATCCCAATGTGCAAGGTTTGTGCCGACTTTGAGATTGGTGAACGTTTTCCGACCAAGTTCGCTCATCTCTAATCAGTCCATACCATTATAAACAGAAACTTGCCACACTGGTACAGTAATTCACTTTAGTATTATAAAACTTTTGCCAATAGGAAGTGTAATAAGAAAAAGACCTACTGTTTAACTCAAGTTCCGGTAATAATATTTAAAAAAAAGATATTTCTCTTTTTTTCAATACACTGTCTAAAAAAGATCCTAAAATCTTTAAGTTTTCACTGTGGCCCAAAAGCCTGATACTAGAAACAAACTTCAGTCACAGACAGGATTACAATGAAGGGTAACATCATAAGAGTTTGATCATAGTGTGAGCACTGTGTTATTCTATTTTCTCGGATGTGGAGAAGATAGAGAAAAAAAGTATCTTCTTCATTGTGTCAGTCCATGGAAATGGGATTGCACTCATATGTCATCTGATTGCAGTCTGATGGTTTCCACCCACTCATTGACTTGCATGGGTGAGTGTGATACAAATATTAGATCAAACTCAGGCATGAAGTGATTTTTTAAATCGAACATGTGAACTGCCCCATAGAATAACATTGGCCCGAGAGCAATCCAAGGTTTTGTCGGATCGTCGCCTGCACCTGCCTTTAAGGTGCTAAATGTTGGAGGTAAGAATCCTGTAAGTAGAATTTGTGCCAATCAGACATTTATGATATTTATTTTCGATATGCCATAAATGTCACAGAAGGTAATACCCCTTTAATTTTTTAGCGAGGCCCCTGGATTGGTTCAGTATGACAATGTGACCCTCAGACTAAAAAATGTTGTGCACCCTTTCTCCATAAGGAAGAGCTTTTAAGTGTTGCACTCCTTTCCAAGGAGCCTGTTCACTATTCATAGAGATGCAGAGGTGGCTGGTATCCTAGACCAGGGTTCCCCAACTCCAGTCCTCAAGGCCCACCAACAGGTCATGTTTTCAGGATTTCCTTTGTATTGCTCAGGTGATAATTGCATCACCTGTTCAATATAAAGGGAATCCTGAAAACATGACCTGTTGGTGGGCCTTGAGGACTGGAGTTGGGGAACCCTGTCCTAGACAATGAGCAGTAAACTGTAAAATTAATAGTCATTCCATTCTTGAGAAAAGAGAGGATTATTAAAAACAAGTAATTTGCAAAAGTTGTATGTTTTTAGAAACACTTTGAAATTCTACCCATTTAAGATGATGAGACAAAGCTTTAAGGATTGCAGCAGGCTGATTCTCACGTTACCTTAAGATCTACGTGCACAAGTGTGAGCTGAAGTGACATAAAGCAGGCATTGTACTTGGGATTCTGGACTCATGATGATCTAGATGTGGATACCAATACCTATTTAATGTTTCTTCCTCTTGTTTTAAAAGTCACTGCAACGATCAGAAATCACAAACCCTTTATGTTTTCTGTGTTTTAAAATGAAAAGAAATAGATTTTGAGATGACTCACAAATCTGCTCCCCACAGGTGTAGACCTTTTTCCTGAGTCCTTAATCATGTGTGGTGCTCTGTTTTCAGTAGATAAAGTAAGACGATCTGAAAGCGAAGGAGATCCCAAAAGCAGAAGGGAGAATATACCATTTTGTAAGGTGTTAATTGAATATAAACATTTGGGAGGATGTGATGCTTTCATACCTATTTTCTGGTTAATCTTCCATTGTGACTCATATGTTCTAGACGTCAGTAATTCCCCAAAGCTGAAACAGAACGAGCAATATCGAGTAATAGAGAAAACCAGCATGTTGATTCTGTAGTGTACAGTGTCGACTCTAAGCACATCCTTTACCAAGAGTTCTTCATGCTTCTTTTCTAATAAACCAACCTTCTGTGCTGCTCTACAGATATACAGTGGGTTCAGAAAGTATTCAGACCACTTTAAATTTTTCACTCTTTGTTTCATTGCAGCCATTTGGTAAATGCAAAAAAGTTCATTTTTTTCTCATTAATGTACACTCTGCACCCCATCTTGACTAAAAAAAGAAATGTAGAAATTTTTGCAAATTTATTGAAAAGGAAAAAATGAAATATCACATGGTCACAAGTATTCAGACCCTTTGCTCAAACACGTATATTTAAGCCAAATGCTGTCCATCTCCTTGTGATCCTCCTTGAGATGGTTCTACTCCTTCACTGGAGTCCAGCTGTGTTTAATTAAACTGATAGGACTTGATTTGTAAAGGTGCACACCTGTCTATATAAGACCTCACAGCTCACAGTGCATGTCAGACCAAATGAGAATCATGAGGTCAAAGGAACTGGCCAAGGAGCTCAGAGACAGAATTGTGGCAAGGCACACATCTGGCCAAGGATACAAAAGAATTTCTGCAGTACTCAAGGTTCCTAAAAGCACAGTGGCCTCCATAATCCTTAAATGGAAGAAGTTTGGGACCACCAGAAGTCTTTCTAGACCTGGCCGTCCAGCCAAACTGAGCAATCGTGGGAGAAGAGCCTTGGTGAGAGAGGTAAAGAAGAACCCCAAGATCACTGTGGATGAGCTGCACACATGCAGTAGGCAGAGGGGAGAAAGTTCCACAAAGTCAAATATCACTGCAGCTCTCCACCAGTCGGGCCTTTATGGCAGAGTGGCCCGACGGAAGCCTCTCCTCAGTGCAAGACATATGAAAGCCCGCATAGAGTTTGCTAAAAAAACACATGAAGGATTCCCAGACTATGAGAAATAAGATTCTCTGGTCTGATGAGACGAAGATAGAACTTTTTGGTGATACCGTAATTCTAAGCAGTATGTGTGGAGAAAACTAGGCACTGCTCATCACCTGCCCAATACAATCCCAACAGTGAAACATGGTGGTGGCAGCATCATGCTATTGGGGTGTTTTTCAGCTGCAGGGACAGGATGACTGGTTGCAATTGAAGTAAACATGAATGCGGCCAAGTACAGAGATATCCTGGATGAAAACCTCTTCCAGAGTGCTCTGGACCTCAGACTTGGATGAATGTTCACCTTCCAACAAGACAATGACCCCAGACACACAGCTAAAATAACAAAGAAGTGGCTTCAGAACAACTCCATGACCATTCTTGACTGACCCAGCCTCAGCCCTGACCTAAACCCAATTGAGCATCTCTGGAGAGACCTAAAAATGGCTGTCCACCAACGTTCACCATGGAACCTGATGGATCTGGAGAGGATCTGCAAGGAGGAATGGCAGAGGATCCCCAAATC
>VIAB01026404.1:28626-38858 GCA_009801035.1 Oophaga pumilio | reverse complement strand
TCTAATATATCTATTAGGTGCGTTCCACAGACCCTAACACAGTGTCAATGAAGACATTACAACCTCACATACCTGCAGAGACCCATGAGCTATCAGTAGATTACAGTGATTATGTCCTGTTGATTAGAATAGGATTTATGCATGATACCTACTGATGGTGCCTGTATCTCACAAGTTTTGCGGGATCATAAAATCAGCATAGTTCACTTCTAATGCAAAAGTTAGTAGACGACCCAATATAGCAAAATGGTAGTTGTTACTGGCGAAATTAATAGTAGGAGGTATAGATGATTTAAAAGAGAATATGATAATGTGTGTTTATTTCAGTTGGTAATAGAGTACATTGTAATGGAACAGTGTTTCCCAAACTTCACTCCTCATGGCCCCCCACACATCATGGTTTTAGGATTTCCTTGGTATTACACAGGTGATGGCATTAGTATTAAATGGATTGTCCACTACTAGGACAATCACTTCTTAAACCAAATGTTACTCCCCAATAAAATAATAAAACCAATACTCACCTCCCTTGCCAGTGTCATTCCCGGGGCAGTGATACAGTGTTGCGACACATGATGCCGGTGTCCAATCAGCACTGGTGTCTCTGTCTCCGCCTTTGGACAAACAGAACATGAAGAGGTAGTCTGGGATCAGCTGCAGTTTGTCTGAAGTCAGAGACAGTGACGCAAGTGCTGATTGGGTGCCGGGTATCAAGTGTCATTCTACTGTATCACAGCCCCAGAACCGCAAGTGCCGACACATCTGGAATGGCAGCGTCATGGGAGGTGAGTATATACTTTATTATTTTGTCAGGGCTGATCAAGAAGGGGTTCTCCTATTTGTGGACAACCCTTTTAAGTCAACACAAGCTGCCACAGGTTCTTTTACTTGTGCAAAGCTAAGGAAATCCTGAAAACATGATGTGTTGGGGGCCTATAGGACTGAGATTAGGAAACACTGCAATAGAACTACAGCTTGGCCCTTTGGTAGCCAAAATTTTTGCACTAGTGGTTGCAATTGACAGTGGGCCTAAAATAATACATTATAAGAAATCTATAATCATCTTTGACAGCTAATCTTATTTCATTAATCTAATATAGAGGTTGGAAATATATGAATTGTAACAGTAGACATATTAGTGATAAGAATAATATCTACACAGTGTCTACATAGTGTGATACGAGTTTGTTAAACTAACCATAAGATCAACCTAGACTGCATCATTTACAGATGCAAAGTCACTTTGTTTCACTTATCTCTAAAAATAATATTGCATTCATTTTGACCTGGCACTTCTGATATTATAAAAATAAAGAAATTATCTCAGAACATGATCACAAATTACCTTGCAGAATCTTACAGCTTCATTTATAGGTAAAACAGCCAGAAAATCAAAAAGCAATTGCATGATTAATGAGCTGTATTTTGATATGCAACAAAGCTGTCTATCGGGCTTGTGAGAAAGAAAAATATATTACAATTTTGCATTTCTCTTCTGGATTCAGAAATGTGTACCTCTGGGAAAGAATAAATTAGTGTTCAATTGGAAACAATTTGGATTTAGAACTGTATCTCCTGCAGGGTAAAATTCTTTCACATACTGAAATGTTCTGATTACTGTGCCAATTTTCTGATTTTATATTTATTTATTCTGTCATTCTAATTTTCTTTATTGTAGCAATCTTCATCTATTTGTCTTTTTTCACTCTTGCTATGTTCTTAAGTCCTCATTCTTCTGGTTTTTAGTTTTCAATTTCCACTCTACATTGGCACTATTATTAAGTCACCAACTATACACTTGGGTCACCTACAAGGAGTAGCTAGTGTAGTTCAAATATATTAACCAGTGATGAGCGAACGTGCTCGCCACTACTCGTTACTCGCCTGATTGTCACGGTACTCAGTGTACTCGGCGAGCACAGAGCATTTCTGGGATTACTCGTTGGGAACTCCTCCCAGCATTTTTGGCGGACTTTAGAGACCCAATCACGCTGCAGGGATTTCTGCTAGGCAATGAAACGCAGCAGCCATCTTTGTTGTGGTCGTGCAGTGATTGGCTGGATGCACAGCATCCTCAGGGGTATAAGAGACCGGACGCCGCCCTGCTCGCCGCATTCAGCTCCGGATTGAGATAGTGTAGGGAGAGCTGCTGCCGAGATAGGGTCAGATTTGGCGATTTCTTAGTTAGTGTGGGGACTACCATCCTAAACTACTCAAATTCAGATAAACCAACAGTCCTTCTCAGGACTAATTCCGGAGTATATAGGTTCCAGTGTTAGGTAGGCAGGGGAGTGTACTTCGCTCTATACACATCAGTGCAAGGCCTGCAGGTACTGTATGTGTGTATATAGATCATTGCATACATCAAGAGGATCCATTCCCTTCCTGTGTTATGTTGCTGCTGCTGCTACCTGTATGATATATTGGCCGTATATAGCTAGCCCCAGGTGTAATTGGAATACAGGCCACACATTTTACGGTGTAGTATCTCCGTGCCAGCTCATATCTGTGCGCGCTCAAAGTTTGGCCAGTGTACGCCAGTTTTATTTTTTTTGGCCTGGGGGTCACTGTACTGATATAGAGCACTAGTTAGCCCAAAAATAAAAAAAATACCGGCCACACATTTGTTGTAGTCATATCTCCATGGCAGCTCATATCTGTGTGTGCTCAAAGTTTGGACAGTGTAGGCCGGTTACCCTCTTTTTGTCCTGGGTGTCACAGTCCTGATATACAGCACTAGTTAGCCCAAAGATAAAAAAACAGGGCACACATTTGTTCTAGTGGTATCTCCATGCCAGCTCATATCTGTGCGTACTGAAAGTTTGGCCAGTGTACGCCAGTTTTATTTTTTTTGGCCTGGACTTATATACAGCACTATGTTGCATTATTTTTAAAAAAAGGCCACAGTTTACAGTGGGGTCTATCTGTGACACACTTCATACATCCGTGTGCCAAAAATTGAGGCATTTTAGGCCCAACTTCCCTTTTTTGGGCAGTCTGTCACTCTCGTTATATCCAGCAGTCTTTTCTATCCAAAAAATAAAAAAAAGTATACAGTCTGTTACCTCAGGCTGAGGCCTTGTGTATCTGTGGTGTAAAAATATTTGCTTCGCACGCATACGTTGCATAGTTCTGCCTTCTAGCCTTGTTCTACTCATTATTTTGTGTTTTCAAAAATTAACACAAAACCTAAAAAAAGATAATACAGTCTGTTATCTCAGGCTGAGGCCTGGTGTATCTGTAGTGGAAAAATCTTTTCTTCGCAGGGATATGTTGCATAGTTCTGTCTGCTAGCCTTGTTCTACTCATTTTTTATTGTTTTCAAAAAGTAACAAAAAATATAACCAAAAAAATTAAAACAGTCTGTTATCTCAGGCTGAGGCCTTGTGTATCTGTGGTGTAAAAATCTTTGCTTAGCAGGCATAAGTTGCACAGTTCTGTCTGCTAGCCTTGTTCAACTCATTATTTTGTGTTTTTAAAAATTAACACAAAACCTAAAAGAAATTAATACAGTCTGTTATCTCAAGCAGAGGCCTGGTGTATCTGTGGTGGAAAAATTTTCACTTTGCAGGCATATTGATCACATATAATTTTTCTCCAAATAAATCCATTTGTATTGAGCTTTTCAAATATTTCAGTAGTCCATTTAAAATGGGTAGGGCAAGGGATGGGGAAGTGAACGTGATGCATGCAGAGGACAAGGCCATGGCCAAGTTGAAAGTGGGCCACAGCAAAGTCCCACATCTTCGCGCTCGACCTTCCTGTCCCAGTTTCTTGGGGACCGCAGCACACCACTATTGAAGCCAGAGCAGTGTGAAATGGTTGTTGGTTGGATAGCAGATAATGCTTCCAGTCACTTAGCCACCACCACCACCACCATGTCTTCCACACAGTCAAGTCTGAGTAGCCATGAGTGTGGATCGGATATTACTCACTCTGATCCTCCTTCCTCCCACCATGCCGAGAGCCCTGAGACAACTGATCCCACACTTGGACACTCCAAAGAGGTGTTCAGTTTTCCATTTGGAGATTCGTGCCTCTCGCCTGCTCCACTTGAACCGGGGCAAGATGATATTCCATGTAGCGGTGCACAAATCTTTGAGCAGCCACGGTCACAAGAGGTGGACAATGATAAGACACAATTGCCGGAAAGTCAGGCAGGAGCAGGGTGCATATGTGGAAGACGAGGTGGTGGATGACATAGTGACTGACCCAACTTGGCAGGAGGACATGCAGAGCGAGGACAGCAGCACACATGGGGAAGGAGGCATATCACCCCAACAGGCAGGAAGAAGCAGTGTGTTGGCTGTAGACAGAAGGCATGCATCCGTTCCCCGTAACCAACAGGATGGAAGTTGCCATTCCAACTGTTAGATCTTCCCAAGTCTGGTTATTTCTTAAAGACTCTGCCGATAACCTCAAACAGGCCATTTTCAGCACTTGCCATGCCCGCATCAGCAGGGGTAGCAAAAGTACCAGCCTGACCACCACCAGCGTTGTCAGTCACATGGCAGCAAAGCACCCGACTTTGTGGGCCGAACCCCAGGCTCCAGGATCACTGTCTCCACGTGACAATACTGCTTCTTCTACTGTTTTGCATACAAGCCAATCCCCAGTTCAGCGTGCCTGTGAAGATGCTTCGGGCCCTGCACCTGTTGTTGCCAACAGTCAACCAGCACCATCATTAAGCCCGTCCACGTCCTTGTCCCAACCCAGCCTTCTGTTGTCTATGCCCCAGTCACTGGAATGCAAGCGAAAATACATCAAACAATAAAGATCTAGGAGGACTCATTCTCAATAAAGGCTCATAAAAAAAAACTAATCATAAAAAATCAACTTTATTAGTATTATTTATTAAAAAACCATCAAAAGAAAAATCTAAATTCCAAGCACCCATTCGCTGACCCAAACCACATGAATAAGTGATCAACAATATTGGGGTTCAAAAAAGGGCCCTATATGTACCCTAGTAGGCCCTATACAACAACCCTGCCTGACAGCGGAGGTTGACACCCTCTTGAAACGCAACTGGCGCCCCCGGTCCACGGCGGCTGTCCCTAAAATCCCTATTGGACCCTAAATAACAGAGATATATACCAACCAACAAGACCCTTTGGATTGATCATACAAGGGCTATATCAAAAAGCTCTATCTAAGCAGTCCAGGGATATTAGGGAAAAAATTCAGATATATGATCACCACAATAAGTACCAAAGGTATAACACAAATTAGGGAATTTGAACAGTAGCTGAAAAAACAATTAATTTTAGGGGTAAGGAGAGATAGATAAACTATCCTCCGAATCCCTATTTAGAGATCCCTACCTGACAGCGGAGGTTAACACCCTAATAATTGCGCGTTTTGGTGTCCCGCTCCACGTCGGCTGTCCCTTAATAACCCTATTTAAAACCCCTCCAAAAACCATATTCTGATCTCATTGTCCCATATTCCCCCCCTTTCCTTATCTACCTAACATTCGTTTTTGGAGGGGTTTTAAATAGGGTTATTAAGGGACAGCCGACGTGGAGTGGGGCACCAAAATGCGCAATTATTAGGGTGTTAACCTCCGCTGTCAGGTAGGGATCTCTAAATAGGGATTCGGAGGATAGTTTATCTTTCTCTCCTTACCCCTAAAATTAATTGTTTTTTTCAGCTACTGTTCAAATTCCCTAATTTGTGCTATACCTTTGGTACTTACTGTATTGTGGTGATCATATATCTAAATTTTTTTCCTAATATCCCTGGACTGCTTAGATAGAGCTTTTTGATATAGCCCTTGTTTGATCAATCTAAAGGATCTTGTTGGTTGGTATATATCTCTATTATTTAGGGTCCAATAGGGATTTTAGAGACAGCCGCCGTGGACCAGGGGCGCCAATTGCGTTCCAAGAGGGTGTCAACCTCCGCTGTCAGGCAGGGTTGTTGTATAGGGCCTACTAGAGTGCAAGCGGAAATACCCAGCCAATGCCCCTCAGGCCACAGTACTTAATTCGCACATTTCTCTTCTGCTTGCACTCGAAACTGTCCACGGTGCAAGCGAAGATGCCTACTGCCCTGCACCTGTCGTTGCACACACTCAACTTCCACCATCATCAAACATGTCCATGTCATTGTCCCAGTGCAGCCTTCAGTTGTTCATACCCCATTCCTTGGAGCGCAAGAGGAAATACGCAACCAACGCCCCACAGGCCACACCACTAAATTCACACATTTCTGGTCTGATTGCACTCGAAGTATTGCCTTTTAGAGTCGTGAAGATGGAAGCTTTCCACAACCTGATGGCGCCGGCCGTCCCAAGATACTCTGTCCCCAGCCGACACTATTTCTCCAGGTGTGCCATCCCGGCATTACACAAGCATGTGTCCCACAACATTATCTGTGCCCTCAACAATGCTGTTACTGGGTAAGTCCACCTAACCACGGACATGTGAACAAGTGCTTCTAGGCAGGGACAGTACATCTTGCTGACAGCACACTGGGTTAACATAGTGGAAACTGGGACCCAGTCGGACCTTGGGATGGAACACGTCCTCCTTACACCGAGGATTGCGGTCCCTACGTCAATCATGGTTGCCCCCACGGTCTAAAGCTCATGCACCTCCTCCTCCTCTTCAGGCTCCATCTCTGAAATGAGCACAACAGTCACAAGCTGGAAGCATTGCAGCACTGCCTCTGCCATGCGGCAACAGGCTGTGATGAAGCTAATATGCTTAGGTTACAAACCGCACAATGCTAAAAAGTTGTGAACAGCTCTGAAAGAGCAGGCAAATATGTGGCTGACACCGCTGAACCTAAAGTCAGGCATGGTCATGTGTGACAATGGCCAGAACCTGGTGGCGGCACTGAGGTGAGGTGCTCTCACACACGTATCATGTCTGGCCCATGTGTTTATCCTCATGGTTCAGCGGTTTCTCAAAAGCTACCCAAAGCTGTTGGACCTGCTTGTCAAAGTACGCCGTCTGTGTGCCCATTTTAGAAAGTCAGCTACAGCTTCCACCACCCTTGTCGTTCTTCAGCAGCGTTTGCAGCTTCCAGCTCCCGACTGTTGTATGATGTCTAGTGATGAGCGAATATGCTCGTTGCTCGAGTTTTCCCAAACATGCTCAGTGGTCTCCAAGTATTTGGAAGTGCTCGGAGATTTATTTTCTGTCGCCACAGCTGCAAGATTTGCGACTGTTAGGCAGCCTGAATACAAACAAACAGGCAATGGCCACATGTATTCAGGCTGTCTAGCAGCCGCAAATCATGCAGCTGCGGTGACAGAAACTAAATCTCTGAGCACTTCAACATACTAGGAGACTGGGAAAAACCAAGCTCATCTGTTATGTATGTGCTGGAGATGATTTCTGAGCAGATGCTCCCTCTGGTGGTTGCAGACAGTACTGAACCTTACAGCGAGGAATGGCAATCTGGGATCACGGACTGGACTGATATAAGGGAGGTTCCCTCCCTTGATGGTCGCCGGTGATCAATTGTTCTTGTCTCAATTGTGGTTCCTGGTTCATTTGGAAGTCTGCGGGAGTCTTTCATGCATCTGCTGCTTTCATATAAGATATTTTCTGCTTTTCTTTTTGTGCTTGCTTTTTGCATAATTTTCTGCACTTTTGTGGAGGTCAGCCGGGTCCCCTCCGGGGCCTGTGCTCCTCTCAGTTTATCTGTAGCCACTGTTATTTGTTCATTTGCTTGTTCCTGTTTTTTCAGTGGCTGCGGCTTAGTTTTGTTACACCAGAGATCTGATTTAGGTGGTGGAGATCGTGTGATCTCAGGTGTTTTTGCAATCAAAAGAGTTGGTATTTTTTAGGGTTTTTTGTTGGATTGCAGTCAGAATTCTTTCCTGTACTTTTCTGTCTAGACAGATTGGGCCCCAGCGTTTGCTCATTCTATTTTCTGTCAGTGTCCGTACTTCTTCTTGTCTAACCGCCATTACATGTTTGGGGGCTTCCTATTTTCTTTGGGGATCTGCTCCGGGGCAGATAGCTTTCATCTTTCTGCCTTTAGGTGTAGTTATCTCTCAGGCTGTGACGAGGCGCCTAGGATCAACGTAGGAACGCTCCACGGCTACCTCTAGTTGTGTGGTTAGTTCAGGTTACTGCAATCCAATAGGTTCCAGCCTCTCTGGTGTATTGCCGTTTTTGCTTTTTTTCCTCAGCTACCTAAACATAACACTCATCACTAGTGATGTCCACACGCTTTGGAACACTACACTACAGATGTTGAAAAGGATTTGCGAGCAGAAGAGGGCAGATGTTGACTAGCAGCATCAACAATATCGTTGGCATTCAGTTTAGACTCCACACATCTCAGGAGTGGATATGGATGTCAGACATATGTACCACCCTACAAAACTTTGAGAAGTCCACCATCCTGCTTCTCTGTGTTCTGAAACGCTCTCTTCTCACAATCAAAGAGGATGCATTGCAGGCAAAGCACGATGAGATGGAGCAAGGAATCATACAGGGTGAGGACAGGGAGGAGTAGGAGTAGGAGAGGATGATCAGTCGTCCTTTTGGTGAGGACACAGAAGTCTTGCTTGTTAGTAGTCTGGCATGCATTGCTGATTTTATGTTGTGCTGCCTTTCCAGTGCCCCTCGTATTCTCAAAATTTTGGGTGACAGTCATTACTGGTTGTTGACACTTCTAGACCCATGCTACAAGGAGAACTTGCAATCTCTTCTTCCAGAGGCAGACAGGTGTACTAAAATGGTACAGTACCAGAGGGCCCTTGTTGTGGAATTATTAAAAAAATTCCCATCTGAAAATGCTGGTGGCAGAGGTTACAGTACATTGGACAGCCAAGGAGTACAGGTGAGAGAGACACAACTCCCATCCAGCAGAGGCAGGGGAACACTGGCAAAGTTCTGGGAGAGATTTCTCAGACTCTCCCATCACAGTGGCTCTGAGTAAGCTCACAAGGAGTGTAAAGTTTTGGAAGATCCTGAGGCGTACCAATGTCCTCCATGATTCCTCTGTGTCTTATAATTATTGGGTATCTAAGCTGGACATGTGGCATGAACTAGCTCTCTACGCCTTGGAGGTCCTGGCTTGCCCTGCTGCTAGCGTTTTGTCAGAGCGGGTTTTTAATGACGCTGGTGGAATTATAACTGATAAGTGCATCAGCCTGTCATCTGAAAATGCTGACCGGCTGACTCATATGAAAATGAACAAGGGCTGGATTGGGCAAAAGCTTCACTGCAGCACCGAATGATAACAGCAACACATAACCTCAAATCCAGCATCTTGTTTTGGGAGGTCTATTCCAATGCACCTCTTCACACCCACACAAGGGTATACGCTTCCTGATTTTGGCTATTTGTTGTTATCCTCCTCATCCTCATCTTCCATAATTACTAGATCACCATGGTGACCGTGGTCCATGATGCAATAGGCTCATTATTGTGTTAAAGATTGTTTTTGATGCCCATAAAAAAAAAGTTTACACAGTATGTTGATGTGTACTCCTCAGAGGGAAATGTTTGTCAACCCATAAACTTAGTGTATGGGCATTTCAAGTATAGGAGACCCACTCCTTTAAATTGGGATAAGAATTTTTAGGAGACCTTCCTTCACGTCTCTTCAGACACCACCACTAGATCACCAGGGTGAACGTGTTCCTTTATGCAATAGCCACGTTATTGTTTTCAAAGGGGTGTTTTTATTGTCAGCAGAGTTCACCTATTTTTCTTGTGGCCCCCATTCCAATGAGGAGTGCAAATAAATATTAATTTAAAAAAATTATAGGGTTGTACAGGAAGAGCAAATAAATAGTCGTGGTATGCACTGCATCATGACTACACTGGAGATTTTTTTTTATTATCAGCATTAAATACAATTTTGTAAATGCTGATGACGTTGATAGGAAACCACAATCTGTGTCCTCCCAGCATTCCTCTCAACACATCTCAGTATTTTGATCACTATTAGCGTGATCAATTTCCCTTCAGCATTTCTCTGTACTCAGATCACAGAAATCACAATATGCTTCAGCCGCAGGGCAAAAAGTATTGCCTATGATTATAGCATTATGGATGACATTTTCACAGTGTGAAACATTGATTAGGCATAAAAACGTTATTTGTCTAGAACACAGTCAGTGGACACTTAGTAATTCCACCCATTTACTGGAATATGCAGGTCTTCATATCCATTTGTCGGAAGCCAGATGTTAAAACTACAAAACAACGAAGATTATTTTTAAGTAGAAACAGATTATTGAAGAAATTTAAACAAGTTAT
>VIAB01026402.1:16112-27215 GCA_009801035.1 Oophaga pumilio | reverse complement strand
TCATTAACCTACAAAATGGCTTGGTCGTTAAGGGGTTAAAGTCAGTTCAAAAATTCAATGGTTGAAAAAAATGTGTTTATGTAACATAAAAATACATATAACCTCACACAACCCCTAATAAACTATACTCATTAGTAGAAATGGGCCAGATGAGTGTATTTATTACACCTGAAGATGATAATTTGACAATTAGTGCACCTTTCCCTCATATAACCCTTTAATTACAGGCCAAACCCCTTAATTGCAGGCTGAAAAAAATTGTCTCCGGTACGTGTCCACACGGATGACACATGGAGTATACACATGGACACACGGACATACGGACACAGATATCTCCGGTAACGATTTTTCCGGTACCGGAAATATCAGGACGTGTGAAACCGGCCTTAGTCGTAGTAAATATTTATGTAAAACACATGTGAGTTACTTCTTTGCAGAATATAAGAGAGAAAATAGCAATAAGTGAACCTGTACAACCCTTTGCTTTATTTTCTTTAGAAAACTGAAGTTTTGATTTTAACTTTTCATTTGTTTTTGACCAACTATGTTCACATACAGTTAAATTATGCAACTGGTATTCAAATAATACGCTTACAGTAGCTAAAGGTCAAAATTAGCAGACTTTAATAGGTGTACAGCCAGAGTGAACAGAACAGCAGGCTTAACCCCTTTACCCACAAGGCTGTTTGCACCTTCATGACCCAGCCAATTTTTGCAATTCTGACCACTTACATTTTAAGAGGTAATAACTCTGTAATGCTTCAATGAATCCCACTAATTCTGAGATTTTTTCATGACATTGTTAAAATTTCTTCGATATGACTTGCATTTATTTGTGAAAAAAATGGAAATTTTGCAATTTTCAAACTTTGAATTCTTATGCCTTTAAATCAGAGCATTATGTCACAAAAAATAGTTGATAAATAAAATTTCCCTATATCTAATTTACACCATCAACATTTTTTAAAACAATTTTTTTTGTTAGGAAGATCTAACAAAATTTATAAAACCATTTTTTTAAGGACCAAATCACATTTGAAGTGACTTTGAGAGGTCTATATGACAGAAAATACCCAAAAGTGACACCACTCTAAAAACTGTACCCATTAAGGTGCTCAAAACAACATTAAAGAAGCACTGTGAAGCACCTGAATGAATGAATTGACTAGTCCATGGATGTGTGGTACGGTCTGAAGCATTCTTTTATACACAGGCCAGTTTTGTCAGGGCAGGTGTCGCATTGCTAAATGGTGTTCTTTGTAACAGACTTGACACCCTTTTTGCAACCGTCCTTTCTTTGCGAGCACCTTCAGTTCTGGAAGTACTGGGCCCGCTCCTTCCTGACTGCCGAAGAGGAGCAGTGTCCCTTATAAAGTCCTGACTGGTTGTATACCACTCCACCAGTCAAATCACCTGGTCCAGAATGCCCGGGTCCTCTTGTCCCACCCAACATTGTATGGCTCCTGGCAGAGCCCTCACCAGCTGGTCGAACACCACCCTCTCTACCATCTGGAAGGGACTTAAGGTCTCAGGCTGAAGCCATTTTTTAACCAACTGCAGCAAGTCATATGCCTGAGACCTGGCGGGATGCGACTCCACAAAAATCCACTGGAACACCCATTGAGCCCGCACATAAGTATTAATTGACCCCCAGTAGGGAAATGATCTTACCTTTCAGCTTACCATAGTCCAGGGCATCTTCCCAACTGAGATCCAAGTAGGTCTTCTGGGCATCTTCTGTCAGAAAGGGAGCCACCACTTCAGCCCACTGGGAAAACGGCAAGCTTTCCTGCTCCGCTGTGCGCGCAAACACTGTAAAGAAAGCCTCCATATCGTCCTTAGGACTCAATTTCCTAAGTACTGACCGGACCTTGTACCGGGCTTCAGAACGGATCGAGGTCATTGGTGAGGGCGCCTCTCGCAGAGCCGCAATCTGTTGAGAATCAAGTGGTTAGTATGCTGCTGCTCCTCCTGCAACTTCTGCTGTTGCACTTGGCCAACTGTCTTAGTATTTCCTCCATCTTGTCAGCCGTCTTGAGCTGCAGCGTTACAGGCCTAATAACCAACATGCAGCACACTTTGGGGTATGCCTCAGTTCACACTGCCTGCATTCTTTCCACCATATTTAGTGCAGCAGGGTTGGGTCAGTGTGACAGACAGGGACTACAGGAACAGTTCACAGCAAAACGTGTTTAATTTGTCCACACTCAGGCAGTGTACAGCACATGGTATCCTCCAGATCACAGATGGGAAACAAGACCAGTTCATAAATGTCCGGTTTCCGAGGGCAAATGCACCACTGTATCAAGCTTCGGGGTGCTAGCAGTTCACTCTCTGCTGGTTCTGTGTTTTCTTCACACAGACGGAGCTTCTGCGGAGCCAACTGCTCCACAGGTTGCCAACTCTAAACTGACACCCAAACCCTTCCTGTAGGGCTTTTTCCTCGAAACTCAACTCTGTGGTTATGGGCCACTTATAAGATCTGGCTTGGAGGAAATGGACTGGCCCCACTACCTTCCTGCAGTCCGTTTCAAAAATAAAAGCACATACCGGGTTTTTCCTGAAAAATTCCTTGGTCAAATAACTTGACCAGGTTCAAGCTTACTTTAATCCTGTCTTGTGACTCACAGCCATCCTGCTATGACCCCAAGACACTCCAGGGATCTAAAACGCTTCTGAGTGCATCCTGGAGGACACATAGCGACCCTCGCAAATCACACCAGTCGCAACCTCACAATATCCTCCTGCTATGTACTGGGTAATGATCCTGTCTGACCATGCAGGAACATGGTCTGAATCTACCATATCTCCTGGGCAGAGGGGGGAAGCAAAAGAGTATACTGACATTAAAGCACGGGATCACAGCTGATTCTTTTTCTGTGTAAAATATTTCTCTGTCTGTTTAAAAACATGTTATACCTCACAGAGAGAATCATATGCGATCCCGAGTTGTAATGTCTGTATACTCTTTTGCTTCCTCCTCTGCCCAGGAGCTCTCATGTGATCAGACCGTGTTCCTGTACATTCAGACACAGCCATTACACAGTACATACCAGGGACACATTTATAAGAATATCTCAGCACAGGAACATTATTTAACACAACTAATTGTGGAATTTATTTTTATTCCAAAATCCATTGTTTAAAAGGTGCTTTGTTCATGGAAAACCCCTTTAATGGGATATGCTGAGAATCAAAAGAACAGCAGAGAGCTCAATAGCATGTATATAAAAGTAATGTCTAACAGGGGCCATTTTAACAATAAAATATTAACTTGCCTTCAAGTAAAGAAAGATTTTGCGGCCTATTATTTTCATATTTGTCATGGTTACAGCATATTTCTTCTCTTTCAACACATGATATATCACATGCAATATCTTAATACATTTAGTTAATCACTAGACTTGATGAAGTTTAAAGTTTTCCTACATTTGTCCTTTAAAAGTCTTTAATTTGAGCAAACTGTGTTCTAATCGTCATCACTCTTTCTATGGGATGGTGGGAACGTCGTGAGAAGACGTAGTGAGAAGCGTGGGGAGAAAATCTGTTATTGAGTAGAAACACAGTGGGTGAAGTTTTTATACTGTGTTCTGTTTTTCCCTCCTATAGACAAATATCCAGACACACATGCTGTAATCTGATTAGCTTAGTAGGTATCCATCCACAAATCTTAATATTTTGTTGCTTTATTTTGAAGCAATTGCGCGTATTGATCTGGGCAAGAGAAGAAATATTGTGTGTATAAAGTTTTACTCTGTATATGCAGTTTTCTTATTGAGTAAATTTCATCCAAAAATCATTTAGTAACAAATATGTTGCTAGAATTCTATTCTGCTTTCTGTGTTCTGAACAATAAGTTTCTCCTTTTATTGATACATTATAGTTACCATGAACTTAAGCATTTAGCTGAAACTTCAAAAATATACAATAGCAGAATACATGGTAATTAAAATATAGTAAAAAAAAAAAAAATGGTAGCACTCCACCATTTCAGTTCTTATAACACTAGCCCCCACTTTTTCATCACTAATAACGGGAGTGCTGACTGCTTTTTGTTACATTGTGAGGTGTAGAATTTGGGGTCCAGGGGCCTGCACCCATTGTTTAGTACTGTGCTGCATTCCTTCTTGTTTCGGTTATTCAAATGTATACACAATATTTATATTCACGCTTTATATATTGTTCAAAAAGTCAGAGTAACCTCATCACATTGAAAGGGATGTGGATGGCACTATTGAATTTTTATTAATAACTAAACTAATAAGAGAAATGGTAGCGCTCAAAAATTCCAGAAGGAATAACAGAGTAAAGAAGCTATGCTGAATTATACACTCCTCAAAATTGAAATTGCAACACCAAGATGAAAAAGTTGTGACATTACGGAAATAATAGGATCGATAGATTTGTTAATAACATGCAAATTATGAAAAAATGGAAAGATAATTATCAAAATATCTAACTAGGGGAGTTTTATGGATGATTTCCCTTTATTCCCTTTATTTCCTTTTAGCAAAAGGACATTAGAACAATTTCTTGAGAACGGTGGAGTAAAAGATTCTTTTGGCTTATAGCCACTCACCCATACTCCGAATACCGTGACAGAAGGAATTGACTGGTCTTGGTTAGCTTTTCCTGGTCTTTTCATACTTCCAATCGTTGGAGCCTCCATCAGTGACTGAAACACACCTCAACCTTGGACTCTGAACACCAATCATCACATCCTGTAACATCATTTACCAGGATGTCATGCATCCAGCAGATCACTTTTGGGCTGCATAGCAGGTATAATACAGGTGACAAGAGTGAGAGTAGATTGAGCAACTGCTCTCTACACTAATCAGGAGCATCAGCCAATGAGCACAATTGGAGGAAAAGCTATGCCCCTAAATGTCCAAGCACACCCGGGTTTTACAGGAATTTATGTCCTAGGACAGGATAGCACTGAGGAAAGGTGGGAGGTTCTGCCCTTTATGCCTACTGGTTCCTTGTCCCAGGAGGTGGAACCTCTCTCATAGTGCTGCCACTACAATAGTAAAATACAAGCACTTAAACACCTTGGCATGCTATCAATGAGGTTACTAATAGTTGTCAGAGGAATGTTCTACTACTTTGAATGCACTTGAGAATGAAAATCACCAACATCCGCTTATAGCTCCTTTTGCAACTGCCAACCAATAACCAATTGTGCTCAATGGGAGACAAGACTGGAGATTATGTCAAGACATGTAAGTTCGCATATTTGTGTGAATGGCGCTCATACTTGATAAATTTGAGATGTTTTAAAAAAAATGTTTTCCACTTTTGCAACATTTTCATATCAATGAAATGTTTATCAATCTTGTGATTTCAATAATTTCACAACTTCTTGGTTTTGCAATTTCATTGTTAAGGAGTGTAAGATACTATGCTGTAGAATTGTTCTTTTATGGACTGGGGTCTAAGGGGTAACATTTCTCCTTGTGGAGATTCATTTTTATTCATGTCAGGAGAGCTGATGTGCTCTTTACTTTCTTTTCTTTAGTTTGAGAAGATTCTGTAATGCCAATTGAGTAGTGAAAAACAGGGCCACTGGAAAGGATATGGCAGTGACATCATACACCGGAGATGAGAGCACTGACGTCAGCTGCCGGCCTGTGATTGGCTGGCGGATGGTAACTGTTGCGATGTGAGAAGTCTTCTCGCACTGCAATATAGATTTTAACTGAACGTGTGTCCGAGGATGCTCGTTCAGTTACTGAACTGGCAGAATCCTGCAGCTGGGGCCTAGTGGACAGAAAAGAGGAGACCCGGTCCGGGCCACATATCCTAGTAAGGGCAACCACCAGGTCTTCATTGAAACTTCAATTCAAAGCTGAAAATGCTGATCCAGACCCTGATACCTCATGAATGGCCCGTGGCTGACTCCTGCTGTGCCATTAGCAAATTTCTACTGTGGGTCAATTGATGCCACTTTTCATGATGTCTGCTCCTAATGTTATCTGTTTGGTAAGCTTTTTGTCACCCCTTAAGCTGTTGTGTATACATTTGGTTTGGCGTCCCATTAAATGTAATGGGGTTCGGGTACATTCGTTGAACCATTCGGCGAACATGTTTGGTGAACATTGGAACGTTCGGTGAACCGAACTGAACCTTGATTGAATTGCTCGTCTCTAGTAAGAAGCCATTACACTTTTCCAAAGTTTGTACTTCCAGTAACTTGGAAGCCCCCTTTATTGCCATTAACAGATGATGGACCTGACTGAGGACTTGCTTTTATTGTGGATTGAGTTGACGCTTTTACATAATGTTTTGGATTATGTTTATCCGGCATTGTACGTTGAGCACTTACATAATAGTTTCCAACTAAATCTCCAAATGATGTGATTCAGATGAAACCCAAGAGTGATTCATTCACTATAATGATGTACCAGAGTTTCTCTGGACTCTGTGTGTCCTCGGCTCAGCAATGTTATTTTCAGAGGTGCACAAAACTATGGCTGACCGCACTTTTATGCATGCCTAAAAAAGATGGACACCACCGGATCATAGGCCAGACAATTTTCAAAGTGATTCCATCTGACTTATTATAGGAAATCTTCCGCTGAGGTGTTCCATCTGAATCACTTATTTCAGAGATTTACATGGAAACCCCGATGTAAGGTCCTAGTGTAAAGCACAGGATAAATTTGTGCTAAGTCTTACTGTGATCTTTGAGAGGCAGAATGAACAAATCAAAAGCAGGTCAAGAATTGGATTTATTTATTTTTTACACCATTTCTCGTGTGATATAAGTGATTACACAACTTTATTCATCAAGTGGGTGCGAATACAGCGATACCAGATTTATATCGGTTTTCTATGTTTGTATGTTGTCACAAACATAAAGATGCTTTTTTTTTGCAAAAATTAATTTTTGCATAGCCATATTTTGAAAGCTATAATTTTTCCATATTTCTGCCAACAGGTTCATGTGAGGGCTTGATTTTTGCTGGACGAGTTGACGTTTTTATTGGTACCATTTTCGAGCAAATTACATTACAAATCACATCGCTTTCTATTCTGATTTTTTTGAGGCAGAATGAACAAATAACAGCAAATCAAGAATTGTTTTTTGGAGGGTTTTATGCCGTTCCACATGTGGTAAAATTGATAAGACAACTTTATTCTTCAGGTCAGTACAGTTACAGCGATATCACATTCATATTTTTTTTATGTTTTGGCGCTTTTACGCAATAAAAACTATTTTACAGAAAAAAATAACTATTTTTGCTTCACTTTATTATGAGAGCTATAGCTTTTTTATTTTTCCACTGACAGAGATGTATTGTCGCTTGGTTTTTAAAGGGACAAGATGACGCTTTCAGCAATACCATTATTTACATTCGTCTTTTTGATCACGTTTTATTCCACTTTTTATTCAGTGGTATGATGAAAAAGCAAAATTTTTTGCCTTTTTTTGCTGTATTCACAGGTTGGTTCATTCTGGATGCATTGATACCAAATATGTGTACTTTTTTTTTTTTTTTTTTTTACATAACAATATTGATTTATTGGTACTGTATATGTTTTTTTTATTATTTTGTGATTTTTCAAAAAAATAACAAATGTTTTTAATTTTTTTTTCTTAGTGCCTCTATGGGACTTTCACATTTTGCAGTCTGATCGCAGTAATAAAGCATTGCAATGCACGAGAATTGCAATGCTTTATAAACTGTCAGTGCTGCACTGACACAAGCTTGTTAGGCCATGCTCTGCACATGGTCTAGATAGCTTGCTAGCCCTAGCCACCCGGATGCTGTCATGATGACGACGGGTCACCATGGCAACAATTGGCCCCTTGCGATAACCTTACTGGGGTGCTGATCAGAGTAGAGAGGGAGCCCCCTCCCTCTCTTTGCCTTCAAAATCCTATGATGAATATCAGTCGCAGCATTTAGGGGGTTAATCTGCATGGAGCAGTGTTGGCACCACCCCTGGCCGTGAGGCCCTGGTGTCAGCTATCAGATTTGCTGAACAAGGGGCAGCGTTCAGCTACTGTGTTCGTAAAATCGCCAGGTCGTATCCATATGTCCAAGTTCAAGAAGTCCTTTCCAAACTAGACGTATGGATACATCTAAGATCGTGAAGGGGTTAAAGAGTAATTAAACATTTGCTATGTTATTGCTCTTAATTGCAGGTAGCTCAGTGGAGGTCTGGGTCCTGGGTCCCCAATTGATAACTCAAAAACACCCAAGAGCTGAATAGCTCAAAAGACAGGACTGAGAGCGCACACAGATCAGAGTATGAATGTAGTAAAAAGCTTAGGCTTTCTACCTACAATTAAAAGAACATAATAAACATAACAGCAAATGTTTAGTTACTTTTTAAATGTCATCTGCTTAACCAAGCAAGAAGTGCGGTACTGCCTTAAAAACACCCAATTATACAAATGACCGGGTATTGATAGCATACAGTCATGGTCAAAAAATGGGATACTTATTTATGAAATACTGGGCACACTCAAGTGAATGCATGTGATGAATTGAGATTTTAATACATACAGTAGTCATAGGTGTTATTGATAAAAAAAAAAAGTGAATTTCTGACAAAAAAAATATCCAATTGCGCCCGTTTTTTATACTGTGCAAAAATCCATAAGAATTTACAAAATCCACCTGGTAGGCCGATAGTAGCCTCCACAGACTCTATCATGTCCCCCATTTCGATATACCTTGAGAAAATCACCACTACATTAAAAAAATAACACAGCTTCATTTCTCCTAGATACAGGAGCATTTTTAACAACTATTCGAGACATCAGCCCCGTACCAACAGATGGACTTTTGGTCTCTTTTGACATACGTCCATACCCCATTCTAATGGTATAGTTTCTACATGCCGCATTCTATCGAATTCCGGCATGGACCCAGACCAAATTGACCTTTGCTATGACCTTCTCTCCATAGTCCTCACTAGGAATTTTTTCCTCTTTGAAGAAACATACTACCTACAGATAAAAGGCACAGCTATGGGTTCTAACGTCGAGCCACCTTACGCCAATGCCTATATAGCCCACTATAAACATTCCCTGATTTACATCAATGACCTTTTCTGCACCCATGCTTTGGTGTGGAAAAGATTCATAGATGACATTTTCTGTATATGGATGGGGGATGTCTCATCCCTTGAACAATTTTTCCTAATTCTCAGGACCTCCTGGCCTGGGCTAGACTTTACCATGACACACCATAGCCACCAAATAATTTTTCTCGATACCCTAGTGATCAAAGACAATATAGGTAACCTAACTACCAATCTATATTCAAAACCCACCCACAGACAGGAATAGTTTACTCCACTATGACAGCTTCCATCCCACCAAGATGAAAAATTTGATACCACATTCATAAATACAAAGAGTTACCAGAATAGTCTCCAATCCCCATTTACAACAACTCCATATTAGAGAAATGAAATCCAAATTTTTGGAAAGAGGCTACCCTTCATGAATCCTGGACTCCAGTTATACCACTACCAGTACCAGGTATAACAACTCCAGTAACCGCATTCCATTTGTCCACCACTATCATCCCTCAGCGTATATCATTCACAAGGCTATACGTAAAAACTGGCACATCCTACAAACTGTCCACCCAACCATTGAGGCGTTCAAACAGTCCGTTCTACCCTGTTTCAGGAGGACACGTAATATACGTGACACCCTGGTCAGAGGTGATATTGGTACTAACAAGCCATCCTTGACACAACGCTTCTTTTGTAATCCAAAAATGGGCACATTCCTGTGCCTTAACTGCAATCAGTGCAGCAACATCCTCATAGGTAACATTATCCATCACCCACACATGGGCAAGAGATATACTATCAACCAGTTTTTTACTTGTGATTCCAACTTCGTGGTGTACTTGATTAAATGCCCATGTGGCCTCCTTTATGTGGGGGAGACCACACAATGCATCAAGGATAGAATCTCGAAACACAAGTCCACAATTAGGTGTAAAACCTTCTTCTGCCTATTCCATATCATTTTGCCTCACAAAGTTTCTCAATTGTGTTTCCACTTGATTGAATATATCCTGCCACCATGTCACGGTGGAGACCGCATCAGTCTGCCTAAATGCAGAGAAGCATTTTGGATTCAAGAACTTAATACCCTTGCCCCTAAAGGATTGAACAGGGACTACGATTTACAATCCTTCATATAATCTATGTGGTATGCTGCATGACTATTTATTTTTGCATATCTACACCATTTACCATTATAAACTATCATTACTGTTATGTCTATATTTGTGTGGATTTCTTGTCTGACACATTTTTCCTCTTCTTACAGAGCCGTTTCTATTGAATGCAATGAATTTTGATCCTTCCTACATTCCGCTCTTGTCTATGCTCATCCTGCCACAAAATCACAGCTTCCATCTCCTCGCTTTTACAGGGCCAGCCCTTGTTGATACTATGTAACGGAAGCACTGACATTCCGTGGAACGCATAGAACACCTACTTCCTCCGAATGGAACACATAATGCCATCACTTTCGCTCCTTGGGACACACGCATCATTCCCGGTATACCATTTCCAGCACCCGAGTACAGCACGCTGGTCGTGCACTCTGCTCTCTATTAAAAGACACATGCCGCACTTTCCCAATACCTCCCTGACAGGCGGTGGACACCGCATCATAGGACATATATCCTATTTCTATCCTTTGGTAAGTGCACGCTTCACTGGCTCTGTCTTATTCCCCATAGCGTCAGTACTATATTCATTTACTTTTATACTATTTTTACCACAGTTTAACTGACCATTGGTCACTGACTATCAATTCTCCTGGCAACTTACTTTTCCTGGTAGGTCATTCTTTATAATTTTTCTTGTCTTTTATAACTTACCACGTGTTAAGGGCCTGCGGAACGCACCTAATAGAAATTAAGGAGAGGTGCGTTCGCAGCCCGGGGTCCACCGTGCAGGCAGAGCCTGCTGCTAGTAAGATGGCGCAAATAGGCAGTATGAGCGAACTCTGTTATCCTGCAGAGTCGCAGGCGTAAACGCCGTAGCACTATATGGCGGTGTGGGCAAACTATGTTATTCCACAGAGTCACTAACTAAAATGCTGTAGCGCTATAT
>VIAB01026401.1:0-11853 GCA_009801035.1 Oophaga pumilio | reverse complement strand
CGACTTGCAGCTGTAATCGCAGCAAAAGGTGGTGCAACAAAGAAGTTAAAGGGCCTGAATAATATTGCACGCCCCACTTTTCAGTTTTTGTATTTCCACAAATTTAAAATAACCAATAAATTTCAACTTCACAATTGTGTCCCACTTGTTGTTGATTCTTTACCAAAAATTTACCTTTGATATCTTTGTTTGAAGCATGATATGTGGGAAAAGGTTAAAAAGTTCCAGGGGGCCGAATATTTTCGCAAGGCACTGTATATAACCTACCGAAGGTTAGGTTACCTTTGCTCTGTAATACTCTAATTTGATGATGCATTTTGTAAATGGTTTTACAACTTAGAATTTGTGATAACCAGTATTTTTAAACTTTGAGAAATGTTAGAAATATGAGCTTTGAAATAAAGCTAGCACCCCATTTTCTGGGGAGAAAAAAAAATGTAAAACCTATTTAGTACATCTAGACCAGCACATTAAAACTTTTACTTACAGGGAACACTACATGTTGAATTAAAGGAATAACTGAAGCCTTCTTTTTTGACAAGATATTATTATATTTGCTTTGTTTCCTTTGATTTATAGTACTAATGTTGATATCTTGTCATTATTTCTGTTTCATTTTTCTTTATTTCAGTCTCATACTTACGTGAATACGACCAGTGGGGAAGAGGAAATGGGTGGTCGCCATTGCATGCACTCCTTGCCTGAAGCACGTGCACCATACCATGATCCACCAAGGCATGTGTTAGGTCCTGGTTGTTCAATGGAAGAGCGGAATCCACAAGTCTTTCTCCAGCCTGGTGAAGTGAAATTTGTACTGGGTCCTGCACCAGCCTACAGGCGACTGCCATTGAGGGGAGAAAGTTTTTGCCGGCACCATAGGGATTGTCAAGGCCATGTCTGTGCTGGAGAGAGAGAGCACTTACCTCCACATAACAACAATAATGAGTGCAAGGAACAGTGGGGTTCACACAAGTGTGCCTATGAAAATATCAATGGCTTAGTACCATCAGGAAGTATTGCTCTGCGAAGAGGTAATGCAAGCAGGAGTCTCAAATTATCAACCGAGGGGCTGCCATACAGCAGTTGTTCACACCGCAGGACGGCAATGTTGCACTACGAGAACCTACCCCCACTGCCTCCTGTTTGGGAGTGTCAGTCCCTGCAACACGATGATGACGAGGAAGAGGAGGATGAAGAAGATGATTCCACTGATGCCATGACACCATCTCTTAATGGATACCATGATGACCCAGTGCAAAACTACATAAATGCTGAGAGTATTAATGCATGTGGTGGGCATCATCATCATCATCGACCAGACTGTCAGCCACTGAGAAGTTGCCCTCCCAACGTGTTCAACTTTGACTTCAGAAGGCCACGTACAGAACAGAGGCAACTCAACTATATTCAAGTGGAGTTGGAGGGGAAAAATGAAGGAAAAGGGAGGCAGATTCCTCAGATCACCTGTACGCCTGCTCCCAACCACCCACCACGCCGAGCAGACTCTTATGCTGTCATTGACCTTAAAAAGACCGCTGCGATGTCCAGCCTACAAAGAGCTATGCCCCGTGATGATGGCACCTCTAGGAAAACCCGACACAACAGCACGGACCTTCCTCTGTAAAAGCTGCTTCTTCTTGCCCCATCATCTTTTGATCTTCTCTAAAAGCCATCTCTACTGATCCTACCTTGGCTTTTATTTGATTTTCATTTTTGCCCAAAGCAGTGCAAAATCTTAAACTACGTAGAACGTGAAGGCCAACTTTCCAGGATGTGATGATGCAAAAGTAGCTGCCGAAGAGAATACTGGGTGGGGTGTTTTTTCTTTTTTTTTTTTTTTGGGCGAAGCCTGTGCTGGCACCTTAATAAAATTTACTTTTTGGTGTTTTTTTTTTTTTACTTTTTTTGTTAATACAGTTGCTTTTGTAAATAATGTTTCCCATTTCAGATTAATTTATTAATTTAACTTATTTTTTTCTATTTATTTTTGTATAACCATTCCATGCCTTATTGTGCCCTCCATACTTACTAAACACTGCTTCTGAGCAGACACTTAAGGTCACTTTTCTTGACCAATGTGCGTTACTGGTTTTAAACTTTGTACCTCTTCTGATACCGTCAGAACATTGCCATGTTACAGAGAAAAAAATGTATATGCCCCTTTATTGCAATTTTTTTGTTTCCAGACTCTAGTTGTACGTGCTAATTTAAGAATGTGATGGTCCTCTATGGAAAAACATGTATGAATATATAGACATTTATATAAAGATGTAAGGGGCTTGGAGAAAATCTGCATCAAAGACTAAATGATACGTATAAGGAATAGATACAAGCCCAATATTTTATGCATCTACTTGAATGAGAAGTGCCAAATGTTGCTACCTGTGCCAAGATGAAAATATCAGATCGCAGATGCTTTCCTTTAATCCGGCACCAGATTTTCTAGATAATTTCCAGATTCTTTGGGAGGGAGTTTTAAATAATGTTGTTGTTGCATTGATGACCAAACTTGGTTAGTTACTGAGTGAGTTTTCTAAATATAAGTTGTGATAAGTAGCCCAAAAGGACATGACTTTAGTTTCTATCAGAAGCTGGGCTTGAAATTCTAGATCAAGATTCAAGATCTTTCTGTTTCACTGCAAGTGGGGTTGAGGATAGTGAGAACCCACTACCAGAAATTACAAAGTCAGGCTCCTTTTGGGGACATGAGGGTGACTTTTATGATTACTTTTATGAGCATTAACGTGGACATCTGTCTGGGGCAGGCCATTCATTTATTAAAGGCAATCTGTCAGCAGACTTTTGCTACCTCATCTGAGAGCAGTAAAATGGAGGAAAATAGACCCTGATTCCAATGATATATCACTTAGTTTACTGGGTGCAACAGTTGTGATAGTCGGGTTTTTAGAAGTAGCAGTATATTGTATATTGACAGTAAGCTTCTAATCAGTGCTGGCAGTGGAGTTGGACCAGGATGCATGTGAGCTGTAGTCCTGTAGTGTAATCTGTTGCTGATAAAACACTGATTGAATTGAAACAGCACACAGCCTAATAAGCGACATATTGCCGAAATCAATTTTCCCAGCTCCCACCTCATGCTGCCCTCAGATTACATAGCATAAAATTGCAGACAGTCTCTTGACATAGAGCAACCTCAGACTAGTGATGGGTGCTCTTTCAGCCTAATAGTTTTACATACTGAAGTGAGTTTTATTATAAGTGTTATTTAAATGTTTAAAGAGTGCAGATGTTTACTAAAAAGGTCACTTGGATATATTTTTGGCACCTATAGCAAATTGGTAATCTTAGCATATCTGTATACATCAAAATTTCACATGGAGGTCAAGACAAGATGGTAAGTACCGTAGCATGCATCCATGAGTGTGAGCAGTTTTGTTGGTCTGATTATGAGCAATCATGGTTATTGTCTTGGAGGCCTTTTTAACATGTCATGTCATTTTCTGATGAGGGAAATGTACAGGTCAAAAGTGCTATAGTTGATAGTAAAAAAAAAAATAATAATTTTTTTACTGGACTTGCTAATGTATAGATTAGTTCCCTATATGAAGTAGGTGGTGCACAGATCTATCGGAGAAAATTCCATTTTTTGAAATCTTGGCTAAAAGAGAAGGCACACCCCAGGTCATCTTACAAATTTCCTTTATGTTCTTTTTACGAAGATGGAATAAATTATTGCACTTGCAATGGAGGGAGTTTATACAAGTTCTGTTAAAGGAAAAAAACTTCCAAAAAATAGTTTACACTGTACTCATGGTTTCTGCTTTCGCTGGACCCATTCTGATTCTATGATATTCCAGTTTGTTAACGATCATAAGAGACACTGTTGACTGTTATTTTTGCTACGTAAAAAATAACAGTACAGCCACCTATGTAATTTTGTCAGTTGGCCAGTGAGTGCATGTCATCGATGTGAACCGGGTCTTGTAGAAATGGCCATGCCCTTAGATCTGTTTTATCATCTTACTTGCACCAAAGCAATAATTTTTGTTGGCAAAACTAGAGAAAAAAAAAAGCTTAAATATGGATGGCTATGCCTTGCAGCTATCTGGTAAAAAGATTACGTTGAAATATTTTCCCCAGCAATGTTGCAAATTGTAACGAGTGTGCCTTTCATTGTGTTTTTTTTTTGTGTTTTTAAGAAACCAGCAGCATAAATGGTTTGTAAGTAAACCTAATAGGGATGCAAAGCTCTTTTGTATGTTGTAAGTAGGGGAATACTATCTGCCTATTAACCCTTTAAGAACTGTACATCTAGGATTATACATTCAGGTACTATAAAACCTTGCTCTAATATATATTTACATGTATAAATTGCCTGCATGATATCTAAACATACATTTTTTATCACCTGTTCATTCATTTAACTTTATTTTATCTTTAACTCTTTATCTCCCCATTACTGATATAGCCGTCATGGAGTGGTTCAGGCTGTGTGGAGCGGGGTCAGGAGCTGAGCCTGCTCCACACATGGCAGATGCCAGCTAAATAAATAGCCAGCATCTGTGTCTAACAGCAGTTGCCAGAGCTGAGCTCCACCCACGGCTGTTAACCATTTAGATGCCCGTCAATTTCCCTACTAAATGGCACGGTTGACGATGCTTGCACTTACCAACTTCCATCAACTCCCTGCGACACGATCATGGGGAACTGATGGGTTACATTGCCATCTTGATACTCCTGTCATTAGGGACCATGATTTACACTATATACTGCAATATTGTATACTATAAGTACTATAAGTGATCAGTGGATTGCAGATTCAAGTCCACTATGGGGACTGAAAAGTAAGAGTTAAAGGACAATTGAATCCCATGCCCCCCACCCTTTTTTTCTCATTAAAAGTATAGAAATTTGATGGAAAAATGTTAAGGATCTCATAAAATGTTCTTAATTACATATTAAGAAACACATGGATTTCTCAGGACCTCAGATCACAGACATCGGGGTATCATTTCATTCAGCTTCCTATGACTTGGTTGCCCATATAGACGTCATAGATAGAAGGGGGATGAGCCGACTGACAGATTCCATTTAATTACTATGCGTTTGGGGTTTATTTTCCAGATTTGAGAGACTTGCTGACTATTGTGTGCCGAATTAAAGGAAATATACTGTGTGATTGTATTCTTCTAATTATGTAATGTTACTGTAATTCTTTATATATTTGTTAGTGTCCCCATGTGAGCAAGAAGTCCAAATGGAGGCACTGTAAGTCACATTAGTCCTATACTTGGTGTGAACCGTTTATAAGCATTGTGAGGCAATGCATCTAAACTTTCCTCATTCAGTGATTTATTTCATCAAGACTACAGTATAACTAAATAAACTGCTGAAATGTGTAATACTTTTACATCAACAGCCAAACAATGGACCGGAAAAGTAAATTAAAAATACACGATTTTGCTCTATCTTGAAAAACATTTTTATTTTTGGGGGTATTTTTTTGGTACGTTTATTTTGAAACGTGTAGCATATACCAAATTTGGCAAATGTTGCAATGTTTGTTATTGGCTTTGTACTGTCCAACTGTCTGTACCCGTTCTTACCGCACATATCGCAATAGATCACGATTTTCTTTCCTCATTTTTGGCCTAAATGGGACACGTTATGAATAATGGTCTATTGCTGACTGTTTACACTGATGTCAAAAGACTTTATATCTTGTTACTTACATTTTCTTATTGTATTCACACTGCTATTTATTTTCAGTAGATTAATTGTCTGATGTTTTGTAATATAAAATTTCTGCTCTAACAGGTTCACTGTGCAAGCAAAAGTAATGTGATCATATATAGGTAGAGTAATAATTATTTGTTGTACAATACTTTAATTTCATCTGCTGTTCCAAACCGAATACGTTCTTTCTGCTGTCATGGAAATTTAGCGCACTTTAATAGGAACTATAATACAGCTGTTTAAAACAGGAAAGGTAAAAGTGTATAGAGATGTAGTTTGGCCAATTTCTTTTTCTTAAAGTTAATAATGTCAATAAGATATTGTGGCATAACATTTAATGAGTGCTATGAGCAGTCATTAATCTCCATATTTTCATAGTTTCCACACTCTTTTCCAGGACTTGCAGGAAGAACAGATTACAGTTCTGTTTATGCCGATTGTAACATCTTAAAGGGAAAGTGTCCTCCAAAAATTATGTATTGCTTTTATGTCAAAAGTAGTCCGTTAGCAGGTTTTTGCTATGTAATCTGAGAGCAGCGTGATGTAGGAGCAGAGATAACAGCGGTGTATCACTTATTGGACTGCTTGGTGTAGTTTTGACAGAATCCCTGTTTTCCCTGTTGTAGATGTAGATGTGGTCAACTACCAGATAAGATTTTATTTTTATTGCAAGTGATATGGAAAGTGAAAAAAAAAAAAGTAAAGCTCATTAAACCTAAAAGCCGTAGGTAATTTACTGATGTCATGTTCCCTTTAAATGTTGAAATAATTTGTTAAAAATGGTACAGTTGCCTTTTGCTTGTCATGTTTAAATGAAAAGTGAAAAATGTTTTGTTTTGTTTGTGTAGTTATTTGTAATCGGGTCAAACATCTGACTCTTGCATGTTTAGGGTTTTAATCTTTAAAGGGTGTTATGAATCCCCACAACATACACACTGTGCGCTGCAGGGATTTGCTGGTTTCTGAGCTGGGACTGGTGGGTATATATGCATTATGCATACTCCGGGCCAGAGCCCGACTAGAGGGCGTGCCCTCATTCCGTACACTTGTATGGAGCGAGGCCATGCCCTCTAGACCACGCCCACTGGACGACGTGTTTAATCGGGGCGTGGCCTTGCTCAATACAAGTGTATGGAGTGTGACAGCGTCCACTAGTCAGGCCCCGGCCGGGACTATGTATAAAGCATACATCTTGGTCTTGGCTCAGAAACCAGCAAAACCCCAAAGTGCACAGTGCATGCCCTGGGGGGGATTCATAAGTCTGCAGTCACACAGAGTGACTGCAGACGTATCGATTTGGACCGGATAACCCCTTTAATGAGCACCTAAAACTCTATAAATGGGAACTCTGCTGTAAATGTGGGTCTCATGAATCTGTCATTGTTTTTCGTTTTGTTCATACACCTCTACATTTCTGAGATATGGCCTCCCTCTCCTGTATAGGCCTTTGGACAGCTCTGGATCTCAACTCTTCTCGGTGGGTGTTTTTTAAGGACAATGCCCCATTAGCTAAAAATATTTACAGTTAAGGAAGAGGGAGGGATATCCTATGTCATGAACAAAAAATCATGCCAGATTCAGGACAACAGCAGCATTTACATCAGGTTAAAAAAAAAATTAAAATACATTCATGTCAAGTGACAGGTCCTATTTAAAAATCCACTGAATCCTGTAGATGGGTCAAGAGCATTTGGAGGCTTGTAGGGAACCTTTCACCATGAAAATGCAGACCAGTCTGCAGGCTCGATGTTAAAGAGCAGGAGGAGCTGGGAGGATTGATATATAGTTTTGTGGTAAAAGAATCAGGATAGCCTGTGATTTAAGCATTTAATTCTTCCGTTTCTGGGTCCTATCAGTGACTGACAGCTCATTATGCACACTCAGACAGCGGTCAGTCACTGATAGGACCGCCCACTGGACCGAAAACCCCAGAAAGCAGTGGAATAAATGCTTAATTCACAGGCTATACTGATTCTCGTCTCCCAAAACCATATATCAATCCACTCTTCCCCCTGCTCTATAAAATGATGACTGCTTCATTTTCATGGTGACAGGTTCCCTTTAAACTCTGCAAGCTTCCTAAAAAGCATATTTTCTAGCTTCAAGTGTAGATTCACGAGTGTGTGTGTTTCATAGAGCTCAAGTGGAGCTGGTGTGTCTGACTAAAGGATACTTACACTGTTTCACCAACTGGAGCATCTTTTTTAATGACTTTTTTTTTTTATGTTTTCTTTATTTTAATCTTGTAAGCGAAGCTGGAACCAGTCATAGATCAGCAAAGCTCACTTATGAGTCAAATTACTGTACAGTGCACAGACTACATTTCCAGAAGGCCACTCAGCAGAGCCATACTCTTATCTGATGGTGTCCCTTATGGATGTTGGTTCTGTAACCAGCAGAATTTAGAACTTGGTTGATAGCATAGCCTTAATGGATCTTTTCATACTGTGTCAGCAGTGCGCCTTTACCATATGCACCAAGAAAGCTGCAGACAAGTAATTGACATGGCTCTTACCCTAGTCACGTGACCAAGACCGTTGGCCCCATTTTTGGTGGCATACCTCAGCACAGTCAGATGTGCTATTCCTTAGTGAGGCATCCAATAAATACTCAAATAATATATATTGTCTGTGTGACAGATGGCAGTTATTGACATGCATTACAAGTATATATGTCTTATGTCTTCATTGGGTTAAAAACACGGCCAACGCAATGTGAAAGGACCTAAAGGTGTGATATAGGGCTAGACCTGTAGCGATAGTTGCTGTGTACATCCTATATAATCTAAAGTGATATTCCAAAAACGAAATGTACTTTAAGAGGCGGAATTCCATTGTCGAAGATATGCACATTCATAGTGAATTAGATGGTAGAAAACTGCTTACAGATTGACCCCAATGCTGTGTGCAACGCTATTTTTGAAGAATCTCTTTACATAGCCGTTGCACAAAGATAGATGACCAAGCACAAGGACAATGCACCAACACCACATTTTTGTTCGTTTCTCTAGTGTTGCATTTATGCAGTATTGTACATTCACATTCTCTGAATTGTGTGTATCATTTTATTTATTTTGCTATTATAGTCAGTTGTGTTAATTATGGCCAACTGGGCATTTCCGGGGGGAAAAAAAAATCTGTGACTTTGTTGTACCTATCTGTGGTCGTGTGTATTACGGTAAATATAGAGATTATATGGGTGGAGAATACATCTTTAAACTCTTCCTGTTTCAATTCCATTTTTGGCTCAATGTAGAGCACTTTATTTTTTCATTCCATACCTCTTTATATTCCATCCATAAGATTATTAATGCAAATAAAATGAAAAGTGATTCCAAACAAAAAACGAATGTTTTATTCGGCACCTTGAACATGCGGTGGCTGCATTTGCATTGGCTTAGATACAGCAAATTAAAGATGGAACTAATGTAATGTTCTTTTTAGGTCTCCAAAGGAATATGTACCCATCTAAACACAAATATCTGTCCTTATTGTGCAATTGCGCAAATTTTGGGCAGTGTAACCAGGCTCCTAATCACCCAACAAGCAAAACGTTCCATCACGTAAAATGTTATTTAAAGTTGCTTAAAGGGAATCTGTCAACAGGTTTTTGCTACCTCATCTGAGAGCAGCGTGATGTAGGCAAAGAGAAGCAGAATCCAATGATGTATCGCTTAGATCACTGGGTGCAGCCGTTCTCACACAATTAGAGCTTTTAGATTTAGAATGAGGCAGAGCTGAGAGAGCAAAAAAAGAAAAATATTACAATAAATACATTTTATATAAAAATAAAAAAGCACACACTTGGTTTCATGGGGTCCATAACGACCCACCCTATAAAACTAAAACAAAAAACTGCTATTATCATACCGCCGCACAAAAAGTGGAATAAAACCGCGATCAAAAAGATGAATGTAAATAAAAATGGGATCTCTGAAAAAGTCATCTTGTACTACAAAAGACAAGCCGTCGTACAGCTCTGTCGGCGGAAAAATAAGTTGTGCCTCTCAGAATAAAGCAATTCAAAAATAATTTTTCTATTAAAAAAATTTTTATTGCATAAAAGCGCCAAAACATAAAAAAAGATAAATGTAGTATGGCTGTAATCGTATTGACCTGAAGATTAAAGTTACCTTATCAATTTTACCAAAAGCGAACCGACATAGAAAAACAATTCCTGAATTGCTGGTTTTTGTTCATAATGCCTCCCTAAAATCAGAATAGAAAGCGATCAAAAAATGTCTGATTTTTATAAATCTGATATCGCTGTAATCACACAGACCTGAAGAATAAAGTCGCCTAATCACTTATTCTGCACAAGGAATGGAGTAAAAAATAAAACCAATTCTTCACTTGCTGTTCTTTTATTATTTTTCATTCTGCCTCCCAAAGATCGCAGTAAGGCTCTGCTCTTCATCCTGCGCTGATCGCTTACACTGGGCACTGGGGTCTCCGTGTAAGTCTCTGAAATTTGTGATTCAGATGGAACCCCTGTCGGAAGATTCCCTATAATGAGGCAGATATAGGCACTGTAGCCACTGTTTGTGTGAACTGGTGGTGACTGTCTTTTTAGGAATGCATAAAAGCACAGTCAGCAACAGTTTTGTGCATCCCAAACGTTATGTAAAATGTTCCCAACAAAAGCTTTAACTCAATCCACAAAAGAAAAGCATGTCCCCACTCAGGAATGTCATCTATCAATGGAAATATAGTGGGCTTCCATGTTACTGGAAGCACAAAGGCTCTGTAAAAGCTATATGGCTTCACGGGGCCCCCAAAAGAAATTCAGTGAATTCTGTGATCCCAAATGCCCCCCCCCCTCCTTTTTGAGTCAACAGTGTGCGTAAATCACATTTAGCGTCCACAATATCAGTACACATATTTGGTATCGCCGCGTCCGTATCGACCCACCCTATAAAACTGTCCCACTAGTTAACCCCTTTAGTGAACCCCTTAAATAAAAAAACAGCAAAAAACAATGCTTTATCATAGCGCCGAACAAAAAGTGGAATAACGCGATCAAAAAGACGGATATAAATAAACATAGTACCGCTGAAAACGTCATCTTGTCCCGCAAAAAACGAGCCACCATACAGCATCATCAGCGAAAAAATAAAGTTATAGCTTGCAGAATAAAGCGATGCAAAATAATTATTTTTATATAAAATTGTTTTAATTGTATAAAAGCACCAAAACATAAAAAAATTATATAAATGAGGTATTGCTGTAATCGTACTGACCTGAAGAATAAAACTGCTTTATCAATTTTACCACACGTGGAATGGCATAAACGCCCCCCCCAAAAGAAATTCATGAGTTGCTGGTTTTTGTTAATTGTAACCTCCCAAAAATCGTAATAAAAAGCGATCAAAAAATGTCACGTGCCCAAAAACGGTACCAATAAAAACATCAACTCGTCCCGCAAAAAATAAGACCTCACATGACTCTGTGGGCCAAAATATGCAAAGACTATAGCTCTCAAAATGTGGTGATGCAAAAATTATTTTTTGAAATAAAAAGCGTCTTTTAGCGTGTGACAGCTGCCGATCATAAAAACACGCTATAAATAGTAAATCAAAACCCCTTTACCACCCCCTTAGGGAAAAATAATAAAATTTAAATGTATTTATTTCCATTTTCCTGTTAGGGTTAGCGTTGGGGCTAAAGTTAGAATTAGGGTTGGGATTAGAGTTAGGTGTGTGTTAAGGTTAGGTTTGTGGTTAGGGTTGGGACTAGGGTAAGGGTTGTGTTGGAGTTAGAATTGGGGGGTTTCCACTCTTTAGGCACATCAGGGGCTCTCCAAACGTGACATGGCGTCTGATCTCAATTCCAGCCAATTCTGCGTTGAAAAAGTCAAACGGTGCTCCTTCCCTTCTGAGCTCTGACATGCGCCCATACAGTAGTTTACCCCCACATATGGGGTATCAGCGTACTCAGGACAAATTGCACAATAACTCTTGGGGTCTAATTTCTTCTGTTACCATTGGGAATATAAAAATTGGGGGCGAAAATATTTTTGTGGAAAAAAATTATGATTTTTTATGGCTCTACATTATAAACTTCTGTGAAGCACTTGGGGGTTCAAATTTCTCCCCACACCTAGTTCCTTGGGTGGTCTAGTTTCCAAAATGGGGTCACTTGTGGTTGGTTTCCACTG
>VIAB01026400.1:9815-24197 GCA_009801035.1 Oophaga pumilio | reverse complement strand
ATATGGCTATTCAAAAACATTTAATCTACTTTAATTTTACTTTTTTTGGTATTTTTTTTTTATTTTTGAAATTTACCAGTAGCTGCCTCATTTTCCACCCTAGGCTTAGACTCGAGTCGATAAGTTTTCCCAGTTTTTTGTGGCAAAATTAGGGGGGTCGGCTTATACTCGGGTCGGCTTATACTCGGGTCAGCTTATACTCGGGTCGGCTTATACTCGAGTATATACGGTACATTGTTTCTGCAGCCACAGAATACATGCATATCAATGTAAAAACAATATACAGTATTCAGTCTCCTCTTTTACAACAGTTAGTTCAGATCCTTTTCATAAGGAATGCAGTGGTAAACTGGTTATTGATGGGTCACTACTCAATGTCCAGTGATGTGTCGCTGTCCCCAGACTGGAACTTGCCAGCCAGTAGGGATGGGCAAACTCAAACCCGGACCCCATTCACAGGAATGGGGGGCCGAAACATCTAGGGTTTGCCACACTGTCATGTGCATGATAGCGGTGCAAATACTGCCTATGTTCGGCAGTATAATCATTACTGCCAGTCAGACAGTCGCAGTTCCCAGGCTGTTAATTGACAGCGTGAGCCCGCAACAGTGATCGGATGTAAAAAGTTCTGGTCACTAGTGTCATCTGATGGCACTACTACTCCCACCAGCCTATGCCTGCTGCCTCTAATAACAGCGATAGCAGCCTGCGACTGATGGGAGTTTTCATCAGCAGTCGCCTGCTCTCTAAAAAAATAATAAACAAAAGAAATAACAGCATGGGTTCCTCTGTATTTTTGATAACCAGACAGGCAAAACTCACAGCTGGGTGCTGCAACCCTCAGCTGTCAGCTTTAGTAAGGTTGGATATCAAGAATAGAGGGGTCCCCATGCCATTTTTAAAAATTATTTAAATAAATAATTAAAAAACTGCGTTTGGTCCCCCCATTTTTGACAACCAGCCAAGCTAAAGCAGACATCTGCGGGCTGGTATTCTCAGGCTGTTAAGGGGCCATGGATATTGGCCCCCTCAGCCTAAAAATAGCAGCCCACAGCTGCCCAGAAAAGGTGCATCTATTAGATGAACCAATTTTGGCGCTTTGCCTGGCTCTTCCCACTTGCCCTGTGTCAGTGGTAAGTAAGGTTCATATTTGTGGGGTTGATGTCACCTTTGTATTGTACGGTGATATCAGGCCCACGGCTTAGTTTTGGTGAGGTGTAACTCACCTACAACTGACAAGGTGACCTCATCTCAGATGGGATCCTGACTCTACAGGCTTACCTCTCCATGTGTCTAGTCCTCAAATAAAATAAGGGAATAGTAGGATTCACCAATACTTTGCTCTAATTAAAAATTTTCTGGGAATGTAGAATGTATATTGCAGAAAATCTAAATACTGATTACTACAAATTGCAGTATTAAGTTAAAAAGAATCTGTTCCTAGGTTTTTACTACTCTATCTGAGAGCAGCATGATGTACAGCGATGTGTCACTTAGTATACTGGTTGCTGCAGTTTTGTTTAAAAATTATTTTATCTGTTGCAGATCTACGAGTTCTCTCAAAGCTGAACTCTGTATAACCTCGCCTACACCACTGATTGGCAGCTTCCTGGCAGCACTGTGCATAGGCAGAAGGCTCCCAATCAGTGGTAGCGGTGGGGTTTATACAGAGCTCATGAATATGGAGGACTATATGGCACCAGAATACTAGTCTTCTAGTGATAATCTCTATCAGATAAAACTGGTTTTTGTTTTTCAAAACTACAGCAAGCAACTCAGTAAGTGACGCAATGCTGGAATTGTGTACTCTGCCCCTACATTATGGTGAGACATTTCCTTTAAAGGGAATCTGTCACCCTAAACTGGCGGGATATTTAAATGATGGCAGTCAGGTCAGATGGGCGGTGTTTTGGGTACTTGCCTTAACATGTTGTTCGCCGCTGTCTCCATTATTTCTGGGAATTGTAGTCGTTGCCCTCCATATAACGCGCCTGCGCATTGCAATCTGCTGGCAAAGCATACTGCGCGTGCGCAATTCTAGATTGCAATGCGCAGGTGCGTTATATGGAGGGCAGCGACTACAATTCCCAGAAATAATGGAGACAGCAGCGAACAACATGTTAAGTTAAGTACCCAAAACACCGCCCATCTGACCTGACTGCCATCATTTAAATATCCCGCCAATTTAGGGTGACAGATTCCCTTTAATTAGTTGAGGCAAGTATGCTGCAAACTACAAATCGAGTTGTTAAAAACAGGCCCCAAGCAGATATGTATATAGAAATTTTAAAACGTTTTCTATATTGGGAGAAAGTGAGAAACAAAACGAAAGTGCAAAAATGAAAATTGGAAACCGCAGGAAGCGGTTAACATTAAAGCTGATATACTTAGTCTTAGATCGATGCGTTACTGCACCTGAGTCTATACTAAAGCTACATTTACAGACAGCAATAATCGTTATGATAACATTTATTGCTTACTATAAACACCCAAGCATCAAACTATTATTTATCACTGATCAAAATATATTGTGCATAGAGATATCAGTTAATGATAATAGCCTGACATTTACATTTGCAATATGTTTACCTCTAAGATATTACGTGTAATATTTAATAAATTACTTTTTTATTTGCTTTTAGACTTAATGCTATTCATCTGTTACTAAGGTCAATAATCAGGATGATTTCAGAACGGTCTTTGCTCAGTTTGGCAGTAAATACTGCAGTATACATCCCATGCTTATAGGATTTATCAATTACGATACTAGTTACCGTAGAAGAGTAAAATCTAGCAGTGGGCAGTGTTCAGGTACTAAATATTTGTTTAGGAGTAGATAATAGCACAAGAAGTAAATCACATTGCATAATGTGAAGTGCAGCTCTTGTACATGTCTGGTACTCTCAGGGACGCAACCATCATGAGCGCAGAAGATGCAACCACGACCATGCCCATGGAGTCAGGTGGCCCGCCGACGCCAGTGCCATTTTCAGATGTATATGCCTTCTCAGATACACATTGAGCTGATATTTTTTGTGGCGCAGAGTTCCACCAGCTCTCTGCACCACAATAGTTATATAGGTCACTGGCCAATCAGAGGCCAACAGCTGATGTGAGTGTGGCTGTCGCAGGAGGTGTATGACATCACTGCCACATGCCACCCACCACCTTTTGCCTGCTACGTAGGAAGAAGACACTGCTTGCTGCAGGAGCGCCGTCAGGTAAGAAGAAGTATTTATTTTTGGCATTTTTTTAAATGTGTTTTAGAAGAGCGCCAGCATGGAGGGATATTATTAAATAAAGATCATAGGAGGCGCATATTATAAACTAAAGTGCCCAGGACAGGAGACATTGTTAACTAAATGGCACAGGAAGGGGGGCACTATAAACTAATGGTCTCCGTACAGGGAACATTATTAAATGAAGTTGCCAGAATGGAGGACATTATTATAGGAAGCAACCAGGCTGGAGGCATTATAAACAGTGGTCAGGGTGGGCTTATACAGAGCTTATGGATATGGAGCACTATATGGCACCATAATACTAGGCCTCTAGTGGTAATCAGAAAGAGGCCTGAATGAAGTGTAAAGGAGGGACAGGACTGTAGTCGTGACCTGGATTACTGTAATATCCATGTCCAGTCCTTCCCCTACATGAAATGGTTTTTTTCCCTCTGGCGTACCTGCATCTCCAGATTCCACTCCTCCTGGGCACCTCCCAGGCATCGACGGTCCCTCTTCCTCGAGACCCCCAGTAATGGAGACACAGTCCAGAATAACATGAACACATTCTTTACTTAATTCTTCACACGTTACATCCACAGTTGGCACAACAGGTGTTTCATTCGTTTCCTTATCTCTCCCTGCTTTGCTGTCACTTCTGTGCAGTACACGCCCGGACCAGACCGTCCTAGACTGCTCCCCAGTTCCTTCCAGGCCTGACCTCTCTATAATGACATTTCTTTCAGCCTGCTTTACCTCAGAACTGAATTCATCAATCACTATGTTTGGTGGCCGCGGGGAAGCATCCGGCCCGTCTGTACCGAAATCGTCGAAGCTCCAGCTCCCCTCAGTTCCTTAGTCCAGCCAAGTTCTGCCCTAAAAGCATTGGCCATTGCTTTTAATACAAGTAATTTCATGTCCATCATGCTATGACCGGGGATACAAAAGTGTTTGGCCACACAATAAGAGAAAAAAGAATGGATCTCCCTGTGGCCAAACACTTTTGTATCCCCGATCATAGCATGATGTACATGAATTACTTGTATTAAAAGATAACTTTAAATCTGAGAGAGACAGAAAGGTTTGGGAATATAAACTCATGACGACCTTTGACACACTCAGTACAGGAATGAATGTGTCGCATGGATTTATGTATTTTACATCAATTAAGGAATTTGCTCTTCAAACCTTCTGGGGGCATAACAACACAGAACCAGACCCCAATCAGAGGGCAATATAACTTTCACACTCCTTATCTATGGACTATTCCAATATTTATGTTCATCTCTATCCCCCATAATGACAGTTCTGCTTCACGTCACTTGTCTTACCTATTGCATTATTCCTGTGTCCTGTTGTGTATAAATATGTGATTCTTCAGATTTTGTATTAGTCTTTGCCTGATGAAGAGACCTGAATAGTCTCGAAAGCTTGCAATTTGTTACCATCTTTTCAGTTAGCCATTAAAAGGTATCAACCACTGAGGACTCTCAATTCTAAATATTTTGGTAGATTTGTGTAAGACATAACCTCTGTAATGGCTTAATCAGCTGTTGCAATACCCACAAAGGAAAAAAATGTAGTAAAGATGAGATAGCAGGTTTCTATGGGCTGCTGACAATTCCAGTAAAAGAAACATCAGATGGAAGGTTACTCAAAATTGTTTAATTGCAACATGTTTATCATGTACATATGGTTGTTATCATGCTCCTGGGTTTGATCCCTTGAGTTTGTGTTCTGTGATTAGCTTCTATTTCTGCCAAGCCACAGGAGACACACTTTTTCTCTGGGTATTTGGGTTCTGCTACTCTTGCTGCCGTCTGTCCAGCTGAACAAAGGTGTTTTTCACTTACACTGTTTACCTGTCCTGTCACTTTTCTGGTGCAGCTTTGAATATTTTCCCTTACTGGTGTTTCCTGCAGGTGATAGACTATCTTGGATTCATTTACTTGGCTGCAGTTTGTGAATTTGTGTTGGTTGCAGTTGTTTTTTGTGACGTTCCTTTATTCCTAAGTGAAATGCTACTCAAGCTATCCTAGGAGCTGCTAAGGACATTCAGGGTAAGTCGTTGTTGAATGGGGACACCATTGCATTATCTTAGGGTGTCAACCTATGCAGGCAATTACCAAAACAGAGATAAACACGTTTAAAAATTGGCTTCACTGCTGGAAAGAAGTCTCTTGCTGCAGTATTCATTAGAAGGTTCTTTATTGTACATTACGCGTTACTATGCCATACTGCCATCTTTATCTAGTATAAGAAAAAAAACAACAGGTTACACACACTGGTCCATGGAGGTATTTATAGACCAAAATGGGCACCAAAAAACTTAGGGTACCACCCACTGAAGGGTGGGTTAGGGTTCAAATCCAAAAGGAGACCTGGAAGACAGAAGAAGGAAGAAAAAAGAAAAAAAAAAGTGAATGTGGTTGAAGAATAGTAAGAAATAAGCTAAGAAGAGGTGTTGTGAATACTCTAGTTTAAAATAAATATATGGTGCAGAAAGAAAAATGTGTTTTTTTTGGGAGAAATAACGGTAAGGACGGTAAGATGTCAGAAGCTGTGAATTCACATGAAATCTAATTTTTGAACGTGTGAAACTAAATAAAAATAGAAATTGATATAAGAGAAATATACATTGGTAGTAGTATAAAAACATGAGTGCATCTTCTGCGGATATGAAAATAACACATTTAAAATAATTAATAATATATAAAACTTTCATAGGATTCAATTGGTGCATACCTAAGAGTAATTATTAAAACAATTACAGAGTATATAAAATTCTATGAATTAAATAGTTCCTATCAATTAAAATCAAATACATACAGTATAAAGATAAACGAAAAAATGTAAAATATGCAAAAACATATCAGCATGAGACCTAGGTTATGGATGTTAAAACTGTTAATATAAAAGGATGTATAAAATATGGTGATTATTTCTGAGATTTATTCATTGTATAATTAATCAGTGGTTCTCAGCCTGGATGGTCACATCTTGGCACCGTCCAGGTTGAAAACGATTTATCCCCAGATATGGATTACGGTGTGGCACAGAATGTCGGACAGGTGAGGGATATTGTTGTTTTTTATTTTAGTTTTATTACAGGAGACAAGGAATTCAATGGAATTGGTGTTATGTGAGTATAACCGTGTTTGTTTTTTTTACATAAAAAAGGTGGTTTGTTCTTATTTCAAATAAAAGACTTTATTCTGGCTGTGTGTTTATTCACAATATAACTATAGGATTAGTAATGGATAGTTGTCTTATATACGCCTCTCCATTGCTGATCCGTGGGCTTAATGTCACCAGATGATAAAAAAGGTGACATCAATCCCACAAATATGAGCCCCACATGCCACCGCTGCAGGGCAAATGGGAAGAGCCAGGCAAAGGGCCAGAAGTGGTGCATCTAATATAAGCGCCTTTTCTGGGTGGCAGTGGGCTGCTATTTTTAAGGTTGGGAGGCCATGGCCCCTTACCAGCTTGAGAATACCAGCCCTCAACTGTCTGCTTTAGCAAGGCTGGTTGTCAAAAATGGGGGGACTCCGCTCAGTTTTTATTATTATTTATTTAAATAAGTAAAAATCAGCATGGGACCCCTCTATTCTTGATAGCCAGCCTTGCTAATGCTGATAACTGAGGGTTGATGCCCCCAGCTGTGAGTTTTGCTGTCTGGTTATCAAAAATACAAGGGAATGTACGCTGTTTTTTTGTTTAATTAGAGTGCAGGCACTGGCTGATGAATACTCCCATCAGCTGCAACCTGCTCTCACTGTTATTATTGGCAGCAGGCGTAGGCTGATGGGAGCAGTAGTCCCATCGTTCGACACCAGTGAACGGAGGTAAACTTTATACCTCCGATCGCAGCTGGGGGCTCACGCTGTCATTTGACAGCGCTGGAACCGTGGCTGCCTGACCAGCGGTATTGATTTTACCACTGATCAGAAGCAGTGTTTGCTGCGCTGTCATGCACACGACAGCACGACAAACACCCGATGTTCAGGGGGCTGAACCCAAACAGTAACATGGACTTCCTGGTGAAGTCTGTGTTTGGTATCCATGTCTGAACAGTAGGCATTATCAATTCCTTGGATATATTTTTGTATCCCTTTCCTGTTTTATACAGTACAACTACATTTTCCCGTAAATCCATTGACAATTCTTTTGCTTTCAAAGTAACATAGTAACATAGTTATTAAGGTTGAAGGAAGACTTTAAGTCCATCTAGTTCAACCCATATCCTATCCTAACCTGCCCTAACATGTTGATCCAGAGGAAGGCAAAAAAACCCATGTGGCAAACACTAAGCTCCACATTGGGGAAAAAATTCCTTCCAGACTACACATACGGCAATCAGACTAGCTCTCTGGATCAACGCAATATCTAGGAAATTAGTGTATATAGCCTGTAATATTATACTTTTCAAGAAAGGCATCCAGTCCCTTCTTAAATTTTAGTAGGTAATCACTCATTACAACATTATACGGCAGAGAGTTCCATAGTCTCACTGCTCTTACAGTAAAGAATCTGCGTCTGTGATTATGACTAAACCTTCTTTCCTCCAGACATAGAGGATGCCCTCTTGTGCCCGTCACAGGTCTAAGGGTACCGTCACACTCAGCGACACTACAGCGATCCCGACAAATATACGACCTGGCAGGGACCGTTGCTGCGTCGCTATGTGATCGCTGGTGAGATGCCAAACAGTCAGATCTTCCTAACAACGCAGCAACGATCGGCGACCCATAGCGACCTGTGTAACGATGTGTCGCCTATGTGTCTCGGTTATGAGTCGCCAACGAGGTCGTTGGTAAAGGTGTCAAACACACCGATGCATGCTACCCAGCGGGACCTCAACGATCAAAAATAGGTCCAGGCCATTCCGACACGACCAGCGATCTCACAGCAGGGGCATGGTCGCTGCTATGTGTCAAACGTAGCGAGGTCGCTGCTGAGGTCGCTGTTACATCACAAAACTTGTGGCTCATCAGCAATCTTGCTTAGTGTGATGGGGGCTTAAGAGTAAAAAGATCATTAGAAAGGTCTTTGTACTGTCCCCTCATATATTTATACATTGTAATAAGATCACCCCTAGGCCTTCGTTTTTTCCAAACTAAATAACCCCAAGTTTAATAACCTGTTTTGATATTGTAGACCCCCCACTTCTCTAATAACCTTGGTTGCTCTCGTCTGCACTCGCTCTAGTTCAGCTATGTCTTTCTTATACACCGGATACCAGAACTGCACATAGTATTCTAAGTGTGGTCGCACTAGGGACTTGTATAGAGGTAAAATTATGTTCTCCTCATGAGCATCTATGCCTCTTTTAATGCATCCCATTATTTTATTTGCCTTTGCAGCAGCTGCCTGACACTGGCAACTAAATGTAAGTTTGTCATCCACCCATACACCCAGGTCTTTTTCAGTGACAGTTTTGCCCAGTGTTTTACAATTAAGCACATAATTATACATCTTGTTTGTTCTACCCAAGTGCAAGACCTTACATTTATCTCCATTAAAGCTCATTTGCCATTTATCAGCCCAAGTTTCTAGTTTAAAAATCCTCCTGTAATACAAAATTTTCCTCTTCTGTATTGATGGCCCTGCAGAGTTTAGTGTCATCTGCAAATATTGAAATACTACTCTGTATGCCCACTATAAGATCATTAATAAATATGTTAAAAAGAAGCCGCCCCAATACTGACCCCTGTGGTACCCCACTGCTAACCGTGACCCAGTCCGAGTGTGCTCCATTAATAACCACCCTTTGTTTCCTCTCCCTGAGCCAGTTCTTAACCCACTTACACATATTTTCCCCTATCCCCGTTGTTCTCATTTTATGTATCAACCTTGTGTGGCACCGTATCAAAAGCTTTTGAAAAGTCCATATACACCACGTCCACTGCATTTCCTTGGTCCAGTACGAAACTTACTTCTTCATAAAAGCTTATCAGATTAGTCTGACAAGAACGGTCTCTCGTAAATCCATGTTTATATTGGGTCATGAGGTTATTCTTCTTCAGATATTCCAATATAGTATCTATTAGAAAACCCTCCAGGATTTTACCCACGTAGAGGTTAAGCTCACTGGCCTATAATTTCCAGGTTCAGTTTTTGTCCCCTTTATGAATATTGGCACCACATTTGCTATACGCCAGTCCTGTGGTAGAGACCCCGTTATTATGGAATCTTCTTTAAAGTTTAAAAATAATGGTCTATCTATGACTGTACTTAATTTCTGCAGTACTCGGGGGTGTACTCCATTTGCGCCCGGGGATTTGTCAATTTGAGTGATTTTTAGATGCAGCCGTACTTCCTGCTGCATTAAGCAGGTGACATTTAATGGATAATTTTTGTTATCACCGATCATGTTGTCTGTCTTGGGATTTTCTTGCGTAAATACTGTTGAAAAAAGTAATTTAGCATATTGGCTTTTTCCTCATCCTCATCCACTATTTCACCCAGACTATTTTTAAGGGGACCAACACTATCATTTTTTAGTTTCTTGCTATTTATGTAGTTAAAGAATATTTTGGGATTATTTTTACTTTCTCTGGCAATGAGTCTCTCTGTCTCAATCTTTGCTGTCTTGATTTGCTTTTTACAGCATTTATTTAATCTTCTGTATTTATTTAATGCCTCATCACTACCTACTTGCTTTAAGTCCCTAAATGCCTTATTTTTGTCACTTTTTGCGCCCCTTACAGTTCTATTCAGCCATAGTGGTTTCCTCCTATTTCTAGCATGTTTATTCCCATAGGGTATATATTGTGCACAGGTCCTATTCAGGATGCTAATAAACGTCTCCTATTTTCTTTGTGTATTTTTATGTCTCAGGATATCGTCCCAGGGAATTGCACCAAGATCATCTCTCATCCGTTGGAAATTTGCCTTCCTGAAGTTTAGTGTCCTTGTAACCCCTCTACTACACATCATTCCCCATGACTCACAATCCAGAAACGTCAGTGGCTGGGTGAAATTGCAAGAGTCTGTCTGGATCCCAGAAACTCACTCAGCTTTTATGCACACACACTGATTACAAGCAAACAGGTCACAGGTGACAATGTTACCTTTAGTAGCCATTCAAACCTATTTGTGTCAACTTCTGTGCGTGTTATCAGGCCAAAATCACCAGGGTATGTGAACTTTTGATCAGGGTAATTTGGATGTTTTGAGTCGCCATTATGATTTAAAAAGAGAAAACACAATAGTTTGACAATAAATGGCTTCACCCAACCACGAACCATGAGTGGAGAAAAAGGTTTGGTGTTATCATTCATATTCTCTGAAAAAAGGCCAAGAAAGCAAACATTCTGCTGGTGTATGTAAACTTTTGAGCACAACTGTATAATATGATGACTGCAATATATTAAGAAGATAAAAACTGAGATGGGAGTGCTTCTTTAAATATTATATATTAGTATTATTCAAAATATACAGTGGGTTTGGAAAGTATTTGGTCTGACATGCACTGTGAGCTGTGAGGTCTTATGTAGACAAGTGTGTGCAAATCAAGTACTATCAGTTTAATTAAACACAGCTGGATTCCAATGAAGGAGTAGATCCATCTCAAAGAGAATCACAAGGAAATGGACAGCATGAGACTTAAATATGAGTGTCTGAGCAAAGGGTCTAAATACTTATGACCATGTGATATTTCAGTTTTTCTTTTTAAATAAATTTTCAAAAATGTCTACATTTCTGTTTTTATCAGTCAAGATGGGGTGCAGAGTGTACATTAATGAGAAAAAAATGAACTTTTTTAAATTTACCAAAAGGCTGCAATGAAACAAAGAGTGAAAAATTTAAAGGGGTCTGAATACTTTTCGTACCCACTGTATATTGTTTTAGTAAATCTTGATTTCCTCCAGTCATGATAATATTAGTATTAGAGATCCCCCATCTGACGAAGGGTGGGGACAGTTTTGGACTGTATGCTTTCAAATGTTAAAACTAAATTTCAGTCCCAGCCAGCCCTGATGCAGACCAATAGGTGACACATTCTGGAATCCTGGAGCCCTACTGCTGCAGGCAACACACATGAAGGAGATTCAACTTAGATTCTTGACATATCAAAAAATCATTATCACACGCCACTAAAGTGGCATAAATTTACAGAGTAGAAATAGTATAAAAGGCCTCTGACACATCTTCCACTGCAGGAAAACCACCAGATGTAGACCCAACTTGGAGTTTCCACATTCCAAAAAATTGTTTGTAACATCAACAACAGTAGCAACAGCAGGCACAGAAGACACGCCAAAGGTGTCACAGACTGCAATAACGCGAGATCAAGATCAATGCATGACAATAAAAACGACACCATGGACTGGTCTGCCCAGTCTTCGACTGGGGTGCAAAAGTCATTGGATATCCTGACTTATTCATTTTGATGAAAGTTAGGCAGTATACACTTTCAGGGGACAGCCGGATGATCTTATCCATCAGGACACCACCAAGCAGCGCTGAACACACGTTCTGAGAGAACAGTGGCTGCCGGGCATGAGAAAACCTTCAAGGCATGACAGGCAAGTTCAGGCCATTCTTCCATTTTTTAAGACCAAATTGCGAAAGGGTCTAATTTTCCCATGATGGCATTGATGTTGAACTCGAGATACTCCTGCATCATCCTCTCCAGTCGTTCACAATGTGTCAGACATGTACTCTCTTCTGCTGGTGCACAGACTGGCCTTAAAAAATGTGTGAAATGACTCACAGAAATTGCTTATGCCACTTATGCCACTGCTGCTGATAATATGTTTGCAGTGACGCCTTGACGTTCCTGGGGTTGGAAGTCTAGAACTGCGATGCATACTGTGTGACTCACTGCTGTCATGGGGAAAAGCACTCTTAAGATTGTCTACAAGTGTGTCTTGTTACTCCAGCATGTGTGCATCCCTTTCTGGGGGGGAAGCATCTGGCATAATTTACTATTGTGCCATGTACGTATCTAATAGAGTGACATCCCTGTAGTCTGCACTATTTCTAAGAACATGGGCATCGTGTGGAAGATAGTGCAGCAAGAAGGCGCTAATGTGTCGGGCACTTCCATGAGGTCCAATTCCATGGTGTGCTGGTGGTGGGGTGACACTGAAGGTTGCTTCTTCTGTCCCCTCCTGCCAACCACAGAAAACAGAGAAGGGATCATTATCCTCTTCATCTCCTGACTGTTGAGCATCCATCACGTCTTCCTCCTCACCTTGTTCTCAATTTGTTCCTCAGCTCCTGCACCTTCAGAAACAGTTTGTAAGGTACGATGAGCCCACCTCGATTGCTGTAATCCACCCTTCCAATGGCACCCGCCTGTGTGACAACAGTCCGGAACTTCATGATATTGTTATCGCAGCTGCTCCCTTGCTTCCACTTCTTCCTCTGGGACAAGCACCTCATCACGCAGACTATTTGAAGTGAGCTCACACATGTAGATGATGGGAATAGTAATGCTGATGGCAGCATCATCAGCCCTAAGGCCGGGATCACACATGCGACGAAGTCGTCCGACACTCGCATGTGAAATCCCAGCTCTGGCGCCGGTACTCGGGAGTGGAGCGAACGGCTGCATAGAACTACATGCAGCCGCGCACTCCACTCCCGAGTGCCGGCGCCAGAGCTGGGATTTCACATGCGAGTGTCGAACGACTTCGTCGCATGTGTGATCCCGGCCTTACCATCTTAGTAGCCATTTCAAAACTGTGCAGAGGTCCTTCATCTGTGCCCACTCTGCAAGCATGACTTGTACCACGTCAGTACTGCGATGGCTTAGGCTATTATTATTATTATTCATTTTTATAGCGCCATTTATTCCATGGCGTTTACAAGTGGAAAAGGGGCATACAAAGACAAGTACAATAAACATGAGCAATACAAAGCACACACAAGTACAAAAGGAGAGAGGACCCTGCCCGTGAGGGCTCAAAGTCTACAGGGGATGGGTGAGGATACACTTGGAGAGGGTAGAACTGGTCGTGTGGTGGTTCAGTAGACTGAGGATCACTGCAGGTTGTAGGCTTTCCAGAAGAGGTGGGTCTTCAGTTTCCTTTTGAAGGTTTCCGTGGTATGCTGAAGGACATACTGCACCAGGGCTCTTCGCTGCTGCAACAGTCGCTGCAACATGTGCACAGTGGAATTCTACCATGTCAGAACATTGCAAATCTAACAGTTAACCAGTAAGCTGAAAGACCTATGTAGTGATGCAAATCGATGACCTGCGGGGTGCGATCATCAGAAGTGAGCACCCAGGGAACGTGCTTTCTGCAGCAGTGCATCCAGGCTGGGATAGTGGTGAAGAAATTGCTGTACCATCAGGTTATGGATGTGAGTCATGCACTGTTGGAATGTCGGATTAAGGGAGAGTTTAAGGGCGTAGATGGGGGTCTTAGAGGAGGTGGAGGAGCCAGAAGCAGTGGAGGAAGTGTTAGATACAGAGGTTTGTCCTGCAAGCTTTGGGAATTCCAAGACTTGTGGAGCAGCCACTTGACTGCCTGCCCCTACAGCCACCAAAGTCACCCAGTGCTCAGTCAGTGAGATGTAACCCCCTGCCCATGTTTGCTCGTACAGGTGTCAATGGTGAAATGCACACTGGAAGACAGATTTTTTCAGGGAATGGGTGATGTTATCTGTGACATGCTGGTGTAGTGCAGGCGCAGCTTTCTTAGAGAAGTAATGGCGACTTGGCATCTAGTACTGGAGGACTGCGATTGCCACCAACTTTCAGAAGCCATCTGTATCCACCAGGTGGAAAGGTGACATTGGGGTGCCACCTCTGAGGATTGTACTGTGTGTGATGTTAAAGTGAAGGAAGAGGAGGAGAGGCCACTGGATGCAGCGCTTGACATCCACTGGAGCACATACTCCTTCTGACCCTCATCTGCAAAGCATACCGCTGTTTGGCTGCTGAAAAAAGGTAGTTGAGTAGCCCATCCAGCAGCAGATGTCAATTGTCTTTAGATAGAACGAGATGGTGTATGTTCAGTTGAGCTTTCATTAACATTAACACCTATCCCTCTCATGTTGTATGTACTCTTCCCCTCTTTTAACCAGCTGTTTCACAACCTTAGGCCCACACCTGTCAGTCACCTGTCACTAATTGAACAATCACTATTTGCTTTCTTAGATAGTGTGAGTGATCAACACTCTTAAGGTACTGCCACACTAA
>VIAB01026397.1:18451-32858 GCA_009801035.1 Oophaga pumilio | reverse complement strand
AAACGCATCTAAAACCGCAATGTGTGAACGGGGCCTTAAGCTATAAAAAGTCACAATAAAGATTAATTTGTAGAAAGTTTGTAGAATGTTACATATATTCCCATTGACTGCCAGTCAACACTTTTTTGCAGTGTTTTTGTGGCAAAAAAAGGAAAAAAACACTTGAAAAAACACCATAATAAAATATGCAATTTCTACAAAAACACTGTTTAAAACCACCCATAAACCTTGATACATATGTCTCTATGAGTCCATACTGACACTGGGTTCTTAGGTGCTGCCTAGATGCCTGAATTGACAGCATACCCCTAATTGTCAGGAAACTAACAGTGAATATTCATTTTTCATTTTTAATACAATAAATAATCAGAATAATAAATATATGACATAAAGGTATAAGTAAAAGATGACTTCACTATTTACCTGTATTATTTCAAAATTTTCAAAAAAAATGTATTTTTTAAATTGCAAAATGCAAACTGATGATTCAGTAACTGGAGATTAGGAGAACGTAATTGCTGTAAAAGCGAATCCACAAGTGAAGGAATGTCTGTCTTTCAGCAGAGGGAGTCATTGACACACATATGCACAAACCCGAGCCCAAGAAAACTTAACAGCAAAAAAAAAAAAAAAATGCTAAGTCAATCTGCAATGATTTCCGTCACAGCGATCGCACCATGTCGACTAAAGTGGTAATTACAGGGATCTATGTTTAAGTGTAAATGTAAAGCAATCTCATGGAATTACCTGAACCAGACACATCAAAGAAATTAGTTCCATTTTAAGGCACAATAGAGTTTACAAGACTCAATTCAGAGTTTTCGCCATATTCTTTCTGCAAGAAAGAAAAAAAAAAGTTTTTCAATGATTTACAAAGTCTTTTCCTGTCACCGGAAAACGTGAACTAAGAATTTGAATGAAATTATAAAATGAATCATAGCCCAGATCACGTTCAACAAATGACAAATAATTTCTATAAAATTGTGTGCAAAATGAATGTTCTGCTTTTCTTTTCATTTGATAAAATGATTTAGTTACAGGAACAATCGGAGTCTGGAGGCAGCTACAAAAAAAAAAAATGCAAAATTAAAAGGATGAAAAGTAACCGCGGCTTTCTCTCGCTATATTAAATTTTCATGTTATTTCCTGACACTTTCCTGTACTTTACAGAAGAAAAAGAAACTTGAAATCTTCAATTTAAAAAACAAAACAGCAAAAGCAACTACACAAACTACAGTTTGTACAATATCTACAAATGTGCAATTATTATTATGTTTTGCTAATATATGCAAATTCCACAGCACTTTACAGACATTATCATCACTGTCCCCATTGGGGCTCACAATCTAAATTCCCTATCAGTATGTTTTTGGAGTGTGGGAGGAAACCGGAGAATCTGGAAGAAATCCACACAAACGCAGGGAGAACATACAAACTCCGTGTAGATGTTGTCCTTGGTGGGATTATGAACCCAGGACACCAGCGCTGCAAAACAACAGTGCTAACCACTGAGCCACCGTGCTCCAGTAAAACCCTACCTTTAAATAAAGCATTAAGCGTGATTTTTAGACAAAACACTGGTAATTAACCGTTGGTATGGGCCCAAATGGGGCCTAAGAGTGAATGGTAGAGTAACAGCTACTTCTGTATGAGGGCTTTTATTCAGTGAGATTCTCTTATGCCCCAAATTCATTTTAGATAACTGTAAGTCAAACCATGGTTTGGTCAATCGTACAGTTGGGAGCTATCTTGCCCAACACTCCAATACACAGGAGCTCTCTCTGTGTACAATATGGAAGACCTGCTGCTAGACATCTCTGGTGGTGGCTTTTCGCTAGAGAACCCAATAAATTAGCAATCCGAAATTGAACGTGCCAGATTTGTAACTCCCGTTACTCCTCTATTACGGGCACCCATACACACTAAGCTGTTGACCAAAACCATCAATATGGGTGAGTTCGGCCAACTGTACGATTGACCAAACCATGGTTTGACTTACAGTTATCTAAAATGAATTTGGGGCATAAGAGAATCTCACTGAATAAAAGCCCTCATACAGAAGTAGCTGTTACTCTACCATTCACTCTTAGGCCCCATTTGGGCCCATACCAACGGTCAATTACCAGTGTTTTGTCTAAAAATCACGCTTAATGCTTTATTTAAAGGTAGGGTTTTACTGGAGCACGGTGGCTCAGTGGTTAGTTAATTTAATGTGCATCAGACAATCGATGTCTTATTTTCTTCTGTCACAGAACAATGATTAAAGCTGGACATACAAATGAGATAATGTTCGATTGTCAGACAGCTGGAACTCCCAATTTGACAATACCTGTTTTCAATGAAGTCACTGCTAGACTCGTCCCCTGAAAACAAAAGAATTGGCCATTAAAATTCCGACTGCCTGATCCTTATTTACCCCCAACTTCATTCAAGGGAGAGTTTAGAGGCCCCTATACACATCAGATGGCAAGCTGGTACAGATGAAATTGACAGGATTGGACAACTTTCATCTAATATGGAAGGGGGCTGTCCTGGGTTTACCGAGACAGAGAGGAACCAGAAGACAGCAGCGTCTGATTTCTCATACTCCTACACCGATTAGAAACACTTTACCTTCTTATTAAATGGTGTAAAATTTTTTAGGCAGTGCAAGGGTTAATCTGCTCAGTTGAGAGCTCCTGGAGTGGTTAGGCTATCAGCTGTGCACTGTTAGCCACTCCTATCTACTATATAATCTGGGTCCTGGGTAGAACTCATTGTCAGAGCTAGCTTATGCTGCATGACTGGAGGTTGTAGTTAGTTATAATAGGAGAAAGGTGTTTGGTGGATGTATCTGTGACTGTTGCTAGGTTTTGAGTGTGTGATAATTCCCTGTCTTCTCTTTGGTTTAACCCCATCCTCCTCTCCCCGGTGCATTCCTCTGTTATATGTGTGAGTATACTTGTATGTTTGGTATTTTTCGTTATCCCTGTTTGTATTACCTTGTTAGTTTGGTTGGTGTACTACAACTGAGGGCAGATTCAGCAGATAAGGCAAGGTAGGTGGCCCCGGCATCTTCACCATCAGAAGTAATCCGGGGAACAGGGCGAGCTAGGGTGCCCCTACTGTTAAGGACTGGGAAGGAGCACCTGGGCCTGGGACACCCAACATTACAGTCGTAACAGGGGCCTACAGTGTGAAAATTCACAAGACCAAGAGTATGGATATCCAATCAGTATATTGTGATGATTGATAAAAAAATTAGGACAAGTAGAGAAGCCATTCCACCTCTACTGATTGTGCAGGCATTTTCAAGCTCGGGGAATGATCATTAAAGGGAACCTGTCAGCAGGATTGTGCACAGTAACCTACAGACAGTGTCAGGTCGGCGTCATTATACTGATTAAAATGATACATTGGTTGATTAAATCCATATTGTGGTTGCTGTTTAACCCCTTAACCTCCAGAGATATTTCAGTTTTTTTATTTTCGTTTTTTGCTCCCCTCCTCAGAGCCACAACTTTTTTATTTTTCTGTCAAAATGGCCATGTGAGGACTTGTTTTTTGCAGGACAAGTTGTAATTTTGAACAACATAATTGGTTTTAACATATCGTGTACTGGAAAACGGGAAAAAAATTCCAAGTGTGGTGAAATTGCAAAAAAAAATGCCATTCTACAGTTGTTGTTTTTTTAAACATGTTCACTAAATGCGAAAACTGACCTGCCATTATGATTCTCCAGGTTATTACGAGTTCATAGAAACCAAACATGTCTAGGTTCTTTTTTATTTAAGTAGTGAAAAAAAATCCAAAATTTGGTAAAAAAAAAGGCGCCATTTTCCGAGACACATAGCGTCTCCATTTTTCCGGATCTTAGTCTGTGTGAGGGCTTATTTTTTGCGCACGGAGCTAATGCTTTTATTGACACAATTTTGGTATAGATACAATCTTTTGATCGCCCATTATTGCATTTTATTGCAGTGTATCAGCGACCAAAAAAACGTAATTCTGACATTTTGAATTTTTTTCTCGTTACGCCGTTTAGCGATCATGTTAATTCTTTCTTTATATTGATAGATCAGGTGATTCTGAACACAGCGATACTAAATATATGTATATTTAATTTTTTTGTTTTATTTTGAATGGGACGAAAGGGGGGTGATTTGAACTTTCATATTTTTTATATTTTTATATTTTTAAAAACATTTTTTTTAACTTTTTGCATGCTTCAATAGGCTCCATGGTCACCTGTGTGTAGCAGAAATGCTCACTTGCTGTGAGCGCCGACCACGTGGTGGCACTCATTGCAATCTGGCAATGACATCCATAGAGGTCTGCTGGAGACCTCTGGTTGTCATGCCGACCCATCGGTGACCTGCCATCATGTGATGGGGCCACCGATGGACGGGATTAGTGATGTGCTTCCAGTAAGCGTGAATTAAATGCCATTGTCAAAGATTAACTATTTAACAGCAATCGCTGGATTGCGATTCCACCTGAGACTGTTGCAGGCACAGGTCAGCTGTATAGATCAGCTGTCATGTGCCCGGAAAGGTGCGGGCTCCGGCTCTGAGCCAAACAGGTGGAGTCCGGCATCGGCGTACTGTTACGTCCAATATCAGAAAGGGATTAATCTTTATTTTCAGTTTTGAGTTAATGACATGCTCGTTCTCCAGGGCGGACCTGTGGAGGGTCTTCATGTGGTGCCCTGATTAGGTATTCATAATAAAGACTGCTGAGAGGTCACTGATCCCTCAGTGACCTGTCCCCTAGTTAACATAATGAATATTATATATACATGCTGAAAAAAAAACTTTCTGCAGGTCTACGCCCGCAGTGGCACCTGGGCTGCTGCATAATCGCATGCGTACTGTGTTTACAACTAAAATGGTTAAGTTTATTCTGATAGTCAAAAAAAATCATTTGAAAATGGCATATATAGAGGTGATCCGATAGCTGCTACTGCGCAGGTGCCGGTGGCACCATCTTGCTAGAGAAAAAAAAAAATTCCTTCTCGAAGATGGCGCCTGCACAGTAGCTGCTATCGGCTCACTTAAATGATGCAGCATACCTACATTTTTTCTACTATTTTAACAAAACTACCTTTCCAAAAATTATGTAATATATTAAATAAAAACAATTATCCACCCTTCATAAAAAGCATTGCAAAAGATATTAAAAAACAAGTAAAGTCGTACACAGTCTGACAATAATTTTAAATATTTTTTTCTATTGTACTGTCTTGCTTCTGCTTTTTAATGCATTAAGAATGAAGAAAAAATATGTGTTGTGTGGTAGAGCATCAGAAGATTTTCCATCTACACCATATCACTGATCAGTTACATTGAGCCTGGTAATGTTGCTAGCACCATGCCTATCTTTCCCTCCTCCTTCCAATTTAATCACTGCATTAGGCCAGGTTCATCCATTTTTCATATGTAAAGCTCTTACAGTTTTAAACTGTTTTGTCATCCGTGTACTATGCGTGTTTCTGCATTTTACGTCCATATGATACCTGTATGATATCAGTATTTATACATCAATGTTTTAAAATATACATGATCAAATATATTTTTATAGGTTAATAATGGCAACGTATCCATAAAAATCAGATACAATACAGATGTTTTATATGGGATCCTATTTTTATTGCACTCCCATAGGCTTGAATGGGTGAGTCTCATCTGATATACAGTAGAGAATAGTGTATGTTGCAATGTTTATTAAAGACATTCAGGCCGTGTGACAAAAATGTCATCTGAATAGCCATATTGAATTACCTTGGTCAGTGTGCTGTCCGATTAGTGCTCAAACAGCGCTCGTCTTTATAATACGCTGAACAAGCCCTTATTTTCAGATTACTACTCTCTTCATCTTCACTGCTGCAGTTATTCATAATATTACCACTTGGAGTATTTGGCCAATGTTTTACAGCTTTCATTTCCTGTCTCTATTGTTGAACTGTGAGATCTGATAAATTCTCATTATCATAAAATGGCCATAAAATGGATGCTGCAATCCCTACTTAGGCTTTTATACAAGCTATGATAGCCTCTACTGATTGACTGTGCTATATATTGTGATGTTATACTGTCAAGGTAAAATATAATTTTCTACTTCTATATTTTTATATTCATAGTGTGTATATGTATTTTGTAAACACGAAGTTTTCCTTAAATGAGTTTAAGATGATGTCAGTATCAGCTGGTGTTTGTCTCCATCTTGTGTCCTATCACTGTATTACACTAACTATTTAATAACCTGAACTGAGAAACCATGTGATACGCAAGAACAACAGAATCGTTTCTCAGCAAATGAAACTAAGGATGACACGATGAAAGGAGGATTTAGAAGAAGATCTAAGGACCAATTAGAGATGACCAGATGCTGGACATGTACATATATGGACTTATACAGCATATTTTCTCTCCCCCATCTATTCACTAACTCCACCCTAATATTCTGTGTATGTAATCTCATGTATGTGAATAAAAAGGGCAGTGCTTGCTGAAGATGGTCGCCTGTTAGCACCATTCTTTTGGAGCATGTTCTGAAGTTTGAACCAGCTTATTGCCTGATTCATTCTTGGTCGACCCGTGCTCGTAGTCTAATTTGGAGTGACTGAGGACGAGTAGTTTGTCATTATGACCCCGACAATACAATAGCTGCAAGGCATTATGTGGAAGTGAATGTGATACATCTGAGGTCATGTTAGCTATCTAGAACTAATGCAATCTTCTGGAATTTTTTTTTAAAAGGAGTTGGGCACTTTTTTGGCGATTCACGCAAATAGAATCTTAAACTTTTCGTCCTGCGAATTTCATAAAAATCATCTCAAATTCAATTTGCATCAAATCATTTCAATCAACTTGTGTGGATTATGATGTTGTGATTGAGGTGCTGAGAAATAAGCTTTGGTCCTGTTAATGAGTGGCATTGCATTTGCTTAGTTAGTGGCCAGACAAAACAGGATTTGTGGATTTGCTGCCTGAAGATAATGAAAATATTCACAACCAGTTTTGAACTTAATTCTATGAGTGGAATGAAAATTCTTCTCAAGGCCACCTAACTATCTCAGAAGAAAGTGATCCCAGAAGATAAATCCACTGAACAAATATCCGAATGGCCTTAAAGGGAATCTGTCACCCTAAATTGGCGCGATATTTAAATGATGGCAGTCAGGTCAGATGGGGGGTGTTTTGGGTACTTGCCTTAACTTGTTGTTCGCCGCTGTCTCCATTATTTCTGGGAATTGTAGTCGTTGCCCTCCATATAACGCGCCTGCGCATTGCAATCTTGAATTGCGCACGCGCAGTATGCTTTGCCCGCAGATTGCAATGCGCAGGCGCGTTATATGGAGGGCAACGACTACAATTCCCAGAAATAATGGAGACAGCGGCGAACAACATGTTAAGGCAAGTACCCAAAACACCGCCCAGCTGACCTGACTGCCATCATTTAAATATCCCACCAATTTAGGGTGACAGATTCCCTTTAAAGGGAACCTGCGTTGTCATATGTCAACTAAAACTATCACCTAATTCGGCATCTGTGCTGTATTCCATAATGCAGCACAGAACCCCCTGACTCCCCTGTATACCCACCAAAATCCTTTTGAAGTTCTCCTTCACTTTATGTTAATTCTGTTGGTCGGGTCAAGGCAGGAGGATGGCAAGCAGCAGCCTGGAGGAGCACAATAAGGATGTCTATCGGACCGGACCGACAGAATCAAGATACAGCGCTGGAGAACTTCAAAGTTTTTTGGGGATTATACAAGGGGTTTCAGTGGGTTATATATAGAAATGAGCGAACCTGTTCGGAAAAAGGTTGCCAATCTCAAATTCGGCACGAACGTAGCACATTCGGATTTGTGTTCTCTTCCACAAGCAATTTTACTCAAAGTCTGCAAAAGTCGGTCACAGTTCGGTAAATCATCGCATTTCCACCAGTGCTTTTGTATTACTTTGGCTACAATAGTGCTGCTGTATAATGAGCAGGGGGGGGCAGGGGGATGTGTTTGATGAGAGAAGGGGGTGTGGAGGGGTTAGAGGAGCATCTGAAGAGATTACAAGAGTGGCACGCGTTTTTTTTTCCCTTAACTTTATGTGTGCTGATTCCGGCAACCAATCAGGGTGCAGAAACCATCCACAACATCAGGACACAAGGTCTTCTGTGATTGGCAGCTGAAGTCACATGTCCTTGGGCATATAAAAAGCTGACATATTATTTTGCTGGCGCCACTTGCTCAGTGCCAGAGTGCAGAGAGGTCGCTCCTGCGCTAATGCTGGTTCTGCTGAAAGTGATATTATCCTGTGTGAAATCTATCTTCCAGCATCAAAGTAAATTGTGCAAAAACTGTGTGGCAGTCTCCAGAAACCCCATTTGCTATGCCAAACATTTGTGCTAAAACGGTGTTTCAGTGGCAAATCAGAAGGCCAGATTTCCACTTAAAAAACGTTGGGCCGAATATAGTGGTGCAGCCACAAGGCCCAATTACCTACTCCAAATCATTTGTGTTAAAGCTGTGTTTCACTGGCAAATCAGAAAGCCAGATTAACACTTAAAAATCGTTAGGCATAACAGTGTTATTCAAGCACACTATCTAAGAAAATAAATAGTGATTGTTCATTTAGTGACAGATGACTGACAGCTGTGGGCCTAAGGTTATGAAACAGCAGGGTACAAGAGGGGAAGGCTACTTACAACATGAATGGGAAAAAGCAAGGTCAGGGCGAAAGGGAGAATAGGCTTGGTGTTCGACGAGTACGTAGGTTAGGTGTTAATATGAATGAAAGCTCAACTGAATAAACACCGTCTCATCCTATCCAAAGACCACTGACAACATCTATTACTGTCCGGCCTACTTGAGTTCCTTTCTTTGGCAGCAGCACAGCAGAACGCCTTGTAGATAAGGCTCAGCAAGAGCATGTGCTAGAGTGGATGGCAAGCACTGCATCAAGTGGCCTCTCGTCCTCTTCCTCCACCGTAACATCACAAACAGTACAATCCTCAGAGGTGCCAGTCAACCTTGTTTCTCCCCACGTTAAAAATTTTGAAACGCCTAACTGACTGTGGGGAACCTCAGATGGGTCACTCTGAAGAGCTGTTCATACATTCTATTCCATGGGCATCACAGGTCTGATCCAAAGAATCACAGAATCCAAAGGAGGAAAGCATCTGCACTGATGCCCAAAGTTTTTTCATGTTGGATTCTATGCCTGATGAAGTATACCAAAGGCACAAGTGGACTATACTGTGACATCAAGACAGGACGAGGAGGAGGGTTACTCTCAAGGTGAGGAGTGTGAGAACAGAGAGGATGACAATGAGGTTTTAGATTCCACTTGATGTCAACTCAGAGCTACACAGCTGAGTAATTCAGCAGGTGAGGTGGAGGAGGAGGAAGATGAAGAGGGTACGCTGCAGTTTCCCACACAGACACAAAGTGGTGCACCCATGTCAAGCATTGCATCCTTAGCCCCATCTCTGGCTTTGGACAGCTCTGTTACTGCTGCTTTTGTGTCACCTAGCATAACACATCTTTCTCAACCCACCATGACCTATCCACCTGCACATCACTCACAGTCCAGCAGTTTGTCACAATGGCTGTCTCCACTAAACCTGGAGCCAATGAAGACCATGTGCGATAATGGTGCAAACCTGGTGGCGGCTCTACGCCATGGCAACCTCACACGTGCCTTGCATGGCTCACGTTCTTAACCTGGTGGTACAGCAATTTCTCTGCTACTATCTGGGCCTTGATGTGCTGCTACAGAAAGCACAGTCGCTGTGTGCTCACTTCCGACGATAGCACCCTGCAGGTCTTCGACTTGCTACAGAGCTCTTTAGGTCTACGGGTTAACCATTTGATTAGTGATATTCCAACATGGTGGAATTCCATTCTGCACATGTTGCAGTGGCTGTGGCAGCAGCGATGAGTCCTGATGCAGTATATCCTTTTGCATAGCCTGGGCCAACGCAGTCTGGATGTGGTGCAAATCACACTTGCGGAGTGGGCACAGGGGAAGGACCTCTGCACCCTTCTGCACAATTTTGAAATGCCTACTAAGATGGTTAGCGCTGAGGATGCCTTGATTAGCATCACTATTCTGATCATGTACATGCTGGAGCAAACTTTGAATAGTCTGCATGAGGAGGTGATGGTCCCAGAGCAAGAGTTGGAAGCAGAGTAGGATAAGGAAAGAATAACAATATCTCAAATTTCCAATCTCCAATGACTTTTGCACTCCAGTCGCAGATTGTTCAGACTAGGCGATGGTGTCATTTTTAGTGTCATTTATTGATCTTGCGTTATTGCAGTCTGTGACATCTTTGTGGTGTCTTCTGTGCCTGCTGTTGCTACTGCTGCTGATGTTACAAACAATTTTTTGAATCGTAGAGACTCCAAGTTGGGTCTCCATCTGGTGGGTTGCCTGTGTTGGAAAGTATGTCAGAGGCCTATTATACTGTTTTTACTCTGTGGAAATTGATGCCACATTAGTGGTGTGTGACAATTATTTGACTGTGGCTGGAATAAAAAACAAATTGGAGGTGTTGCATGAGGTATGAGGTCTCCCAGCAAAGAAGGCTTACACCACTCCCTTAATCACCAGGTCCTCATTGAAACTTAAATTTCAAGCTGTAGATGCTGGGCCAGACCCTGATACCTCATGCATGGCCCATGGCTGACTGCTGCTGTGCCATTTTCAAATTTCTACTGTGGGTCAATTGATGCCACTTTTCATGGTGTCTGCCCCTAATTTTAGCTGTTTGAGAAGCTTTTTGTCACCCCTTAAGGTGTTGGCTATGCATTTGGTTTTGCCTCCTATTGAATCTAATGGGGTTCGGGTATGTTCGTGTAACAGTTCGGCGAATCCGAACCGAACCTTGAAAAGTTTGCTCATCTCTAGTTATATAACCCTTTATGGAATGCAGCACAGGCGCTGAAAAAGGTGATAGTTTTAGCTGATATATGACAAAACTGGTGACAGGTTCCATTTAATCTTTCATATCCACCTCACCATACTGTCTAATGCACAAGTAACGGCCAAATATTGAATACTTACTCAAAGAAATTTGCAAGCTCATTGAAGATGAATGTCTAGTGCAGGCGGCACAGGTCCTAACAAGCAAGGAAACGCAATGTACCCACTGCTTATCTTTTCATTATTTATTTTTTTTGCAAGCTTTAGTACCTGCTAGAGAACATCAGATACAAATGTCAAACCGCAGATGTTCTACACATGTACCTTCAGTGCAGGCTACAAGGTTACTTGACGTTACTTGACGTAGCTGTGAAATTAACCACAGAGTTCTTTATCGCTGCTTCCTATTGTATACAAACACATATATACATGTGCATTGTAACATAACCACATATCCTGTATTGTGTAGACCTGAATAGATTAAGCAGCAAGTTGGTAGCTTGTATTTCACTGACAATGAGTCTATTCCCAATCAATATAACTCAATATATTGAGAATAATGGCAGCACATTTTTTCTCATAGTGGACTATATGACTGGGAAAGGTAAAAACACAAAGGATACGTGATAAGTTAACTTAATGATCGCTGGGACACCCACTGATCCTGAGAATTAGCTGCTGAAATGTCCCGTTATAATGAAATATCCTAAACCCTCTACTTCTAAATAATGGGGGTCCTAGTGTTCTGATACCAATAGGTGGATAGGTGATAATTTGCTGATCACTGGGACTCCCAACGAGTCTGGGAACTGTGTGCTGGAGTGCCTCGTTATAATGAAGCACTTGCTGTACTGCTCTATTCATTGTCTATGAGAAATAGCTATTCTTATGTGGCATTGCTAAATTCTGTACTCATGAATAATGGGGCTCCAAGCGGTTAGATTTACGGTAATAGCAACTTGCTGATCGCTGTGACATCCACCAATCCTGAGAACAGGGTTCTGAAATGCAGTTACAATGAAGCAGACTCTCTACTGCTCCATTCATTGTCTACTTGACAAAACTATTCTAACTGGACATTTCTAATTCTCGTTATTAGTGGGGGTCCTAGCGGTCATTTCCCCAACAATAGGTGGATAGCTGATAACTTATGAATAGTGATGAGCGCAAGTGCTCGTTACTCAGCTTTGCTGTGTTTGCTTGGGTATGCCCTGAATAGTGTGGGTGCTCGCGTTCCTACAGCCACATGTTTCGCGGCTATTAGACAGCCACAAAACATGCGGGGATTGCCCGTGTTTGTCAGACAATTCCAGCATGTTTTGTGGCTGTCTAGCAGTCGTGAAACATGCGGCTGTGGGGACTCGAACATGTCACTCAAGCACCTGCGGTACTCAGTGCATATCCGAGCTTTGAGAAAGAACGCCGGAAGGGCGTTTCAAATGCATAGATCACCATGATATACACACATACACTGGTTATACACACATACACTGTACATTCACATGCATAAACACAGTGCACACACAAATGTAAACACACACACAGCACATACATACACATGTATATGCACACACTGCACATACCGTACATACCAGCCTGTCTGCTCTTCATTTCCTGTAGACTCCTGCAGTTAAAGGACCTTTGGTGAGATCATGATTACATGATGTCACCAAAGGTCCTTAAGCAGTCTTAACCTCAGAATAGAAACGCTGTAGGCCCTGGGCAATTGCCTGGGTTACTTACCCTTAACACATGCCCTGACTGTAACTAGTGCTTACTTTTAGAGAAGGGCTTATATTACGAGAACACTCAGAAATTCCTGTAAAATCATGCTAGGGCTTATTTTCAGGGTCTTATTTTCAGGGAAACATGAGTTAGTGGGTTGTGCTAGGGGCTAGGGGCAACATCAACAAGCCACTTTGCCTGGGTCAGGGCATTTAGATTCAGATACTTTGAACCTTTTGCCCTGAGTGAAAGTAGATTATGCAAAACTGTAGGAAGCAAAGGGTTGAAAGGGGCATTTTAAAACCCATGTATGTGCCCCAAAAGTGTAAATCTTTAGAGCTGAAGTATGTTTTCCTTTATGCTAATAACCATCTCTTTGTTTCATCCATCTGTGTAAGCGTCCGCATAGTTTTAGATGTCTTCAAAAATGTTTTAAACCATGTGAACCCACTTTCATGACTGACTATTTCTGCAATATGAAATAAATGAGCCAATTTAAATGCTGATTGATACTAAGCAGAACGACTTGGAGAGCCACCGCTTAAGTACTAGCAAATGTATCAAGCTGATTTTCTCTTCTCCCACGGATTGGAGAGGAAGCAAAGAAACTTAGTCACCCCTGACTATATTCTTGGCAAATCTATCCCACACTTTCTTTGGGTTTGAAAGATTTCAACATAGTGATTCAACTTACAGTGTATATTGCTTTCCTGGTAAAAGTGACTCATTTGTTGTATAACAGCTGAACAGATTCCAGGATGGGATGCCATGTAATCATTTGTCTTTGGTTTAGAAAATTATGGATGTAGCTAGTCGGGATTTTTATTTGAGAATGAGATTTCAGTCTTTCACGAGAAACAGTTGGCAGGATTTACAAAAGTTGTGGGTTAGAAACCCTCGGGGCACATGAAATGAGAACCATTCTCCTGTCACCCTCGCCAGTTCCCTTGGAATAAAGTTGTAATGAATTCACCCTGAGAACCACAAAATGTTGCCATGCTGTATATTTTTCAAGAAGACACAGAAAATCCAAAATATATGGGGAAATATTCAGGTGTCATAACTTTCTGTAAAAGAATAGACAGGTTTGCTTTGAGGGTGCTGACTCTGTAAAAGTCATTATGTTTGGGTCTCATGCACACTCGAGGGCCCATATAGTTGCATATGTACAGATCTAGCTTGACTTATAAGCAATACTCTAAAAGGTCTGTACTTTGGATGAGTGAATTTGTTAGAGATCAATGTAATTCTCCTTGAATTTCAAAAAAAAAAATTTCAGAGTCTCCCGAATTTGGATTTCATGTGATTCGCTGTGTGCGAATCTTGCAAAAGGTCACACGACCAGAAAAGGGGTGTAAAAAATAGAAAAAATAATATTCACCACTCTGGTCACTTTTCGGCGTGCAGTGGCTCCCCCATCTAGTCCTTCGTGCAGCTTTCCGAAATCTTCTTTACTTATCCACTGCACGCAACTTCTTCATCCTCACTCTGCATCAGAGCTTTGAGCATCACAGGCCTCCATTGTCTGAGGAGCTAACCAAGCCTCGAGGAACGCATTTCATGACTTTGCCATATGCATAGTAACATCAGAGGCCTACTCAGCGCTGGAAGAGTGACGATGGAGAAATAGGATGTCATGTGCCAAGGAGAATTGCAAGGAGGACCCGATGAGGACCGGTGAGCAGAAAAGTATTCTGGTTTCTTTTTTTTTTTTACTCTATATTTATTATGCTCTAGAGCAGAGATGTCAAAGTCAAACACACCGAGGGCCAAAAAAA
>VIAB01026396.1:0-13078 GCA_009801035.1 Oophaga pumilio | reverse complement strand
TGATAACCGGCAAGGCTGCTGGGAAATCAGGCAACTTATATCCATAAGCTTAGCATGTCAATCTCCGCAATGAGAGACAGTACTTCTTGGATATCGGTCAGACGCCTCTCATACAGCCAAACCAGATCATCTCACACTTTGCACTGACGAGGGGCAGTACCCTGAAACACAGTGCCTGCAAATTGCGATTCTGGTTTGGCTTTTATCCTAAGTCATGTAACAAGGCTCGTTAAAGGGTTGACATTGACTTTTAGGATTGCTACTTCCAATAGGTGGCACTAGAGTTCTAGTCCTTTTCCTCTTTGAATAGACAATTTGCATATTTCCTAGAGGAGCATTGTGGCTTTAAGTCTCCTCATCTCGGCATGCTTAGCATGTCAATCTCCGCAAGGAGAGACAGTACTTCTCACACTTTGCACTGATGAGGGGCAGTACTCCGAAACACAGTGTCTGCAAATTGAGATCCTGGTTTGGCTTTTAACAAGTCATGTAACAAGGCTCGTTAAAGGGTCGACATTGGCTTTTAGGATTGCTTATTCCAAAAGGTGGCACTAAAGTTCTAGTCCTCTTTCTCTATGAAGAGACAATTTGCATCTTTTGATAGACAATTATCTTTGCTATCTCATACATAAATTTGACTTGCAACTAAAGGTAAAAATTTTATTTTTTATTGTTTTGTTCTACCTTTGGCTTTCTACGCTGCCTAAATTTTTCTGGGCATGTTCTCGATCAGATTGAAGCATGTCTCAACCAAAATCTGATCCCAGGTCTCTTCTAAATCTTGCCAAAGTTGGTGCATACTGGTCGAATCACTTAGCTATGTATACAGCTTTTTCTTCAACTTCACCCACAAGTGATTGATTGGGTTGAGGTCTGGAGACTGTGGGGGCCAATCCATCACCTCTACTTCATTGTCTTTGAAGCATTTCCTTGCCAATCTCGATGTATGCTGCGGGTTGTTGGCCTGCTGGAAAACTGTCGTTCTTTTCATACGTATATTACTTGAGTGTAAGAAGTAAATTGTGTGTAGCATACTTAGATACAGCTCAGCTTGAGAGATGGGTGAACCCGAATGATGAAGTTGGGGGTTTGTGCATGGACCCAGAATGCAGACTACTCCAGGAAGTCCATGTTATTGTTTGGATTCCAACAAACCTTGTTGAAAGGCTGCGGCACAGCCAATCAACAAGCTTTTCCTGTCTGGGCATTTCCGGCCCCACTACAGCCATGTCAAGTATTGGCATGGCTGTGATTGGCCAGCACATCGTGTAAAAAAATAATAATAATAATAAAAAAAAGACTTGGGGTCTCCTCTATTCCCAATAACCAGCGCAGGTAAAGATTACAGCTCTAGGCTGCAGCCCTCAGCTGTTAGATTTATCTTAGCTTGTTATCAAAAATAAAGGTGTCCCCACACTGTTTTTTTTTAAATTGTTTAAATAAATAATTTAATATTAATTGATTTTGCATTAACAAATGGGTAAAAGAGGGTCAGGGAGTGTGTTGTTCAAATAAAGGACTTTGCTCTGAGTTATTTTACTTAAACTTACAGGGTTAGTAATGTGTCTTATAAACGCCTCTCTATTACCAACTCCTGGGTTAGATGCCAGAGGACATAAAACACCTGACATCATCCCCAAAATAATTACCCTACTTGCCAACCTACTAAGGCAAGACTAAGCACCAGAATTGGCACATCTAATAGATGCACCATTTCTGGGGTGGCTGAGGGCTGATGTTATTAGTCTGGGAGGGGGCCAATATCCATGGTCATATCTGTTTAACCATTGCTGGTTATTAAAAATAGGGGGGACCCCACATCATTTTTGGGGATCCCTCATGTTAATAACCAGTAAATTAAAGGCTACACAGACAGCTGTGAGGCGATATTAATACACTGGGGAGATTCATGGGTATTGGTCACTTCCCTAGAATAATAACATCATCCCCAACTGTCTTTTTTCCCTCAACTGGTTAGTAAAATTAAAGGGGACACCACAACATTTTTTTCTTTTCTTTATTTATAAGTTAAATACATGTACAGTAAAATACACACACACTGCACTAATTATCTCATTGACATTTTTATTACTATAGACTGGAACTGGCTGGTGAATACTCTCATCAGCGTATGCCTGCTTTTGCTGCTTTCAACAAAACCAGGCGTATGCTGATGAGTTGTATTCATCAGCTGACACATGACCGTCGGTACCATTTTCACCACCAGTCATAGCTGCTTGCTCCCACGCTGTGGTCTGGATGACATTGTGGAAACCGCAGCACTGTGACCGGTGGTAACCTGTAAGCTTACCGTCAATAAGAGAAGGTGTTTCCCATGCTGTCACACAGATGACAGCATGGGAACTACCAGATGTTTGGGCCCCCCATTCATTTGAATGAGATCCGGGTTCAGGTTTCAGTTCGGGTATCGTTCTGGTACCCAAACCAAACTTTTTTATAAAGTTTGTCCGAACTCGATATACCCAAACATCCAAGGGTCTACCTATCTCTACTCAGTATTGAGATCATCATCTGTCCTCAGGTTTCCTCAACCAAACTTAACAGATCCTTCAATTTCTCGAACGGTTAGCCCCCTTTTACCTTGTATCTTCCAGACCCATTTGCTCCCTTCAGAGCCTAGTCTATTGACTTTTGTCTTATTGCTATAAATCACGCGTTTCCAATCTTCTAATGTCTACTTTTCTTATTTTTTTGGCAAACTCTAGTCAATGCTTCTTATGATGATTTTGAAGTTGAGGCTTCTTCACCTTCATTCAGACCACCATTCCAGACTTGTGTAACCACCTCCACTGCCATATTTGTTGCGCCAGAACTGATAGACCTTGTTGTGAGTCAACTTGTTGACCTCAATATTTCTTCTGGACGTTCATCTCTTGGCGGATGATGATGATGGATGATGCTGTTTCTCTTTTCTTGGGAAATCTTCTTCATGGCTGAACCAGTGCTTTCACTTGGGAATCAACCTATTAACACACTGAGCTATTAGGTAATGTGAGAACAGGTTGTTATTTGTAGTATAAAAGGAAGAAAAAGATTTTTCCACCACGGGGAGCAAAACAGTAACAATGCAGTGACATGACAAGAATCTGCATAAATAATCATATGCAAAAAAGTTGCAAGTCAATTGTATGTATGAAATAGCAAGGATAATTGTCTATAAAATGATAGTAGTCTCACGTTTGAAACAGTAGTGGATGGTGAGATATGGAGCCTGAAAGTCAAAAGTTCTAAAAAAAATTTCCCTTTTGCTCATAAGTGTACATATTCCTTTCTAATTTAATGTGCACATAAAAAATTAATACAGTCGATTTTGCAGAGCTGAAATTTCACATTGATGAAAAGAAGCAAGGCAGGATTAATGTGATTACTACATTCCCTTTTTATTCAAGTTCTTTTTGAGCTTTGTGTGATTAAACTGATGCTTCTATCTCTACAAACCATCAAACATATAATTTCGCCATTACATTTTCAGGTCACTCCTTGCATACATATCTTGTGGTTAAACCCATTAGTAAAATACAGCGATAAACACCTGGAGTCCATCAAAATACAAAGAAAGACTTATATTGAAAGCACTGAAAGCCTCGAGAATGCTGCTCACAGAAACAAACTGTACAACATACAACTTAAACAGGGATATATTTTTATGATGTGTCAGCACAGGGGAGATCAAAAGCTAAAGTCAAATAAATAGCAAATGGGTACTACTAAAGGAAGCTGGGCCTTTAAATAATCAGAAACAAACCCAAGGAATCTCAGAACAGCCATCAAGAATATTTCCCCCCTTTATAAATGTTTCAGGTTCTGGCAAACGCTTTAAAAGCTACTAGATTTACATTCCAAAATGTAATTTATTCTTCATGGAGGTACTTGCCAGAAATGCAGATGTGACCACTGCCAACATCCGCGACAAAGAATGAATGTGAGAGCTTATTTCTGACTCCCACCTCCCCCCATACACACACACCCCACCAACACTATTTGAAATACATTAGGGTTGTTTTATTCTATCTATTTAATGTAATGTATGTATTAGAATGTAATTGCTCTGATGAGCACTTTCATGTCATATTGAAGTATACAGAGCATCATAATAATATTTCTAGTAGACTTGTACCATGCGGACACTGGTGTCAGAATGACTTTCCACTCCACTTTCACAATTTGACTATCTGAACCGTTGCAAAAAAAATATTTGTTAGTAATGTAAAGAGCTCTGGCAATTTATTTTTCTGTACCCACTTTTCTGACTCCTAATTAATTAAAAGTGATAAGCTTTCATTAGACTAGAATTAATGACAAAACAAAATTGGTAAATGTATATTATAAGCACTTTTAGGGTGAATTCACATGTATCAAAAATGCTGTACAAATTTCTGAAAGCGGAAATCAGTTTCAGTCATCTAATGAGGGCATAGGAGGCAAACACATGCATTTCTGCCAGTTGTTATTATTTATGCCTTAAAATACTGTATAATCATGGGATAACAATTTAAAAGGATGATTTCTAATGGATTCTTAAAATAACATATGTATATTTTTGCAAATAATTTTTATGGCATCTGGTTAAATAACTCCATAATAAAATGACATCAAGTGTACAAAAGATTTAAAAGATGATAGCCCAGTGATGCCAAACAGGGGCACAGGGGTCCAAGAGGTAAGGGGTCCCACTTCTTAATCCAAAGCAGGTGGAAATGTGCATTATGATGAGCTATTGGACAAAGAAGGGGTCATATATTATTCTTGCACAAGGACCCTATTCTGTCTGTGTCTGTCAGTGATACCAAACTATCTATCCAGCTATCATGTGGCTGATTTTAGGACCCCATGTGTTATGGCTTGCGGATCACACTAAATATAAATAATGATAAAGTGCGATCACAACCCAGGGACCACCGTGCAGTGATGTTAAACTACAGCTAGTGAACAATGGTGGAGCAAGTCTGCAAGCAAACCCTTTAAACACACTGAGTTAGATGTCACTCAATGTGAACTAAATGCAAAGTACCAAGCTCTGTTACTCCACAGAGCGGTACAGTACAACAGAGCACTTTAGAGCTATACCATGTTAAACAACACAGGAGTAGAGCAATTATAATGCTAGTTGGGGTCCCTATCGCTACCATACCAGGGAAGTCTAGGCTGTTGGTTAAGCTTGCTGCCTAGACACTCAATCAATCGCCATTATAGAAGCGGCACACATGCACACAGAGTGGTAGCGTATCCACTCACATGCACAACACAAATGATACTAGCGTGCCGGCGTACGCCCCTGAGAACTTTTATATGTTCCCCTGATGTCCAATCGGACAGGACCTTGCCTGTGGAGCAATCTGGAGCTGCCACATCACCAGAGCAGCTGACGACCAACCACCAATGAGACATCGCCACATCATGTGCATGCTCAGTAGGGTGATCTCTGGACTTAGTCTCCAGAGCATCTGTTTGCCGCTGTCTATCGCTGGTTACTATACTGTAGAAGTCTAGGCTGTTGGTTGAGCTTGCTCTGAAACTCAGCTGTGCTAACCGCACACACGACCAGAGACAGATGCTAAGCCAAGCAGGAGTTAACACCCTACACTGCCTGCCTAGACAATCGCCATTATAGGAGCAGCACACGTGCACACAGAGTGGTAGCATATCCACTCACACACACAACTCAAACAATGCTCGTGCGCCCCTGAGATCCTTTTATATGTTCTGCTCATGTCCAGTCGGACAGGACCTTGCCTGTGGACCAATCCGGAGCTGCCACATCACCAGAGCAGCTGACGACTGACCACCAATGAGACATCGCCACATCACGTTCATGCTCAGTAGGGTGATCTCTGGAGTTAGTCTCCAGAGCATCTGTTTGCCGCTGCCTATCGCTGGTTAACGTAGACTTGACTGGAACACCAGCAGTAACCAAGTGAACAGCACAAGACTGAGCAAAATGCTGGAACAGACGTATTTGCTCAACAGCACCCACTGTGGCTGAAGCTAAATGGGAGACCACAGAGGCAGACAAGGCTTGGGATCTACCCTGTGCAGCAGAAAAATCCTAGCACCTAACACCATGTTTCAGGAAAAATTAAAATTACATGGAGCAGTTACCTTGCCTGAAATAGTGATCAAACATGAAGCTCCCGTACTCTATGCAATCATTAACAAAGGATCAACTGTTAGTTCTGTTATGAAGGCATTGTTGTATTTTCTCATCTCCAAAAATTAATTTATTAACAGATGATACAATGAAAGATGTGTGTTGGTACATGTAGTTGTGAGCATATTTACATGCTTGTATCTCTCTTTATTGTGTACATCCTTCCTATTACCACAAATACAGCTGTGTAGAAAAGTTCTATAGATGTGGGTGTCTTGGTCCTGGTTGAATGTGATAACCAGCCTTCTTGAAGTTAGAGGGGTTGTCTATTTTCAGAAAGCCCAGCCCACTTTTTTATTAAAAAAAAAATGTGCTCTACTCATTGTCAGTTGATCCACCACTGACTCTCCACTAGAGATAAGCAAAACTTTTTACTTTGGGTTCGGTTCGGAGAACATTTCAATGTTTGTTGACTTGTTCGAAGAATAGTTCAACAAACATAACCAAACATCAAAAGCCATGCCTCCCGTCAATGTACCTTTTGAAGCACATGACATCTGATGTAATCAGTTGCCATACGCCCCTAACAGCCAAGGGTGGAATCATGATCCTCCTGCAGTTGTTAATATGTTAAATGCTGCTATTGAGTTCCAACAGCGGCATTTTACCACGCATGCACAAGAAGCGCATCACAAGCCATGCCCTTCAGTGCCACTGTTACATGACTTCAGCATTCCGATGGGTTTACATGATATCCCGGGGTCTGCTGGAGACCCCTGTGGTTGTCATTGCCGATCTGTCAGATGACAGCATGAGATTGCAGCTGTGACCGGAGGTAAAAAGTTTACCTCCGGTCACAGGTGTTGGCTGATGTGACTACCGCGCCCATCAGCGTATGACTGGTACCACTAAAAACAGCTAGAGCAGGCACTGCTGATGGGAGTATTCAACAGCCTGCACTATAAATAAATGAAGAAATATTACGTGGGGTTTTTCTGTATTTTTGATAACCAGCCAGGCAAAACTGGCAGCTGCAGGTTGGAATTCTCAGCTGTCAGTGTTAGCAAGTCTGGTTATCAAGAATAGAAGGGTCCCCATGCCATTTTTTTAAACTAATTAAATAAATAATTTAAAAAATGGCATGGGCTCTCCCCCATTGTTGACAACCAGCCAAGCTAAACAAGACAGCTGGGGGCTTGTCATCTCAGACTGGGAAGGGGCCATGGATATTGCACCCACCAGCCTAAAAATATCAGTCTGCAGCTGCCCCCGAAAAAAGCACATCTATTAGATGTTCCAATTCTGGTGCTTTGCCTGGCTCTTTGCATTTGCCCTGGTGCAGTGGAGTAATAGTTGGGGGATGATATTACCTTTGTATTGTCAGGTGACATATCAAGCCTAGAGGTTAGTGATGGAGAGGCAACTATAAAACACTCCCTTTACGAACCCCATACACATATTGTATAAATAAACAAACACCACCAGTATAAAGTTTTTCAATTGAAAGAATGACACAGACTCCTTTAATGAATCTAAATTAAACCATACTCACGTCATCTCCCATTGCACTGAACTTATGGTCTCCTGTAATAAAACAAAAATAAAAAAACAAACATATTCCTTAACTGTCTGTCGTTCTATCCCATGCCGTAATCCATGTCTGGGGATAAACAGTTTTCAATCAGGACAGTTCCAAGATGCAAACCGTTCAGGCTGAGAACCACTTAGGAATAAGCTGCTGCGAGCGCAGCCTCAGTGACCAGCGGTGAAGTCATCGACTTTTTCTCACTTTGCTAGTGGTGAATGCACAGAGGTCACTGCACTTCAGGGGCACTGCTGGGAACGCAGCCTCAGTGACAAGCAATGAGGTCACCGCTGCTCACTGATGCTATGCTCGCAGCTGCTCATACCTCAGTGGTTCTCAGCCTGGATGGCCGCATCTTTCACTTGCCAGGTTGAAAACAGTTTACCCCCAGACATTGATTATGGCGTGGGACAGAAAGATGGAAAGTTGAGGGATATGGATGTGTTTTAATTTTGCTTTATTAGAGGAGATGAGGGCATTAATGGGATGCGTGTTAGGTGAGCATAACTGTGATTGTTATTTTTAAATAAAAAAGGAAATGTGTGTTTTGTTTTTATTTCAAATAAAGACTTTATTCTGGCTGTGTGTTTCTTTACAATATAGCTAATGGATTAGTAATGGAGAGGCGTTTTAAAGATGTCTCTCCATTACTAAGCCGTAGACTTGATGTCACCGGACAATACAAAGCTGACACCAACTCCACAAATATGAATCCAACTTGCCACCACCACGTGGAAAGAGCCGGTCAAAGCACCAGAAATGGCACATCAAAAGATGCGCTTTTTCTGAGGCAGTTGAATGCTGCTAATTTTAGGCTGGGGGGGGCAATATCCATGACCCCTTACCAGCCTGAGAATAGCAGCCCCCAGCTGTCTGCTTTAGCTTGGCTGGTTGTAAAAAATGAGGGGGACCCTACTACCTTTTTTTTTATTTAAATAAATAAAAAAATATGGTGTGGGGACCCCTCTATTCTTGATAACCAGCCTAACTGAAGCTGACAGCTGAGGGTTGCAACCCAAAGCTGTCAGTTATGCCTGGCTAGTTATCAAAATACAGGGGAATTCCATGTCTTTTTTTGGGGTTTCCCCCATTTTAATAGCCAGGAAAGACTTCAGTTTACACCTGTCATATTAATAGCCCGGGAACCTTTATGAATATTCTGAGGCCCTCCGGACCTAAACGACACACCTGTAATTGGGTGTTTATAGACAGTCTGCTTTAGGGAGTTGCCAGTGATATTCACATTTTTACCTTGTGTAGGCTTGGAGCAATAGCAGTTGGCTAATTTGTTCTCTGTGGCTCTTGGAGGACGTTTAGTGTTACCTCTCTAAATCTGCTCAAGATAAGTTGCATCCTCCTTGTTTGCTTCCATTCTTCTCTTTAGTGTACAGTTGGGACTGACCAGTGCTCATCTCCCCCTTCCCTATCCAGCGCCTAGCTCTTAGGATATGCAGGGATTAGATTCCTGCTCGGCGATTGGTGTGGAACCAATATAGGGAGGGTAGGGGAGGCAGGGTGCTAATAGATGTGCCTATGGGGTTTCAACTCCCCCTTTCCCTAGAGTTTGGGCTTCCTTTCCCGTTCCACTCGCATTGTACTTAGTCTTCCCACACTGTGCTTGACACTGGCACTGACACTTGGAAAGCAAGAATAACAGCTGCTATGGACTCAGGTGACCTTACTGTTCTTGTTGACAATTAAAAAAGTAACTGTAAAAAGCATGTGGGGTTCCACAATACGTTTCATAATCAGCAGAGGGAAAGCCGACAGCTGGGGACTGTTAATATTCTGGGAATGAGACAATATTCATAAATGTTCCCAGGTAATTAATATCAGCTCATAGCTCTTAGCCTTTCCTAGATATTAAAATGGGGGACCCCCTAAAAATTGATGCAGGATCCCCCTATATTTAATAAACAGCGAAGGCTAGGCATACAACTGTGGGCTGATATTAATAGCCTAAGAAGGGGCCATGGATATTGGCCCCACCCAGACTAAAATCATCAGCTCTCCGCATCTCCAGAAATGGCACATCCATAAGATGTGCCAAATCTGGCACTTAGCCTCACTCATCCCACTTATCCTGGTTGGGTGACAGTTGGGGGGGTTGATGTCATCTTTGTATTGTCAGGTGACATCAAGCGCAGAGGTTAGTAATGGAGAGGCATTTATAAGACACCCCATCACGAACCCCATTGTTCAATATTGTTCAATATTGTCATATTGTATAAAAAAAAATCACACACAGAATAAAGTTGTTTAACTGAAAGAATGACACAGACTTCTTTAATTAATCTAAATTAAACCATACTTATATCATCAACCTTTTTACAGAAGCCATGGTCTCCTGTAACAGAATTAAAATAATGAACAACAATATTCCTGACCTGTCTGCAGAGAAGATAATAATCCATTTGTCCAGTGACAGGTATTGCTCTGCTACATCTAAATGGAAGGCTGCATTGTTGCATGATATGACTATATAGCCTTCCATTCAGCAGAGACACTGAACAGCGTGTGGTACCACTGCTTAGTGTCTCGTGGTGAACTCCTATGATCTGACTGAAGTCACCTCGATCATGACAATATTCTCACTCTCGTGGTGCCGACAGACAGATACTGGGAGTTCACAGCCAGTGAACGCAGTTCAACTCACTGACGTCAGCACGAGCACTGTTACAACTTTTCCCATGGTGCTCGGGATGATGTCAGTGAGTTGAAATGAGTTCATTAACTGTGAACTCCCAGCACCTTTCTGATGTTACCGCGAATGTACAAAATCTTACACTCATGGTGACATCAGTTAGGTCATGGGAGTTCATCACGAGACACTAAGCAGCGGTACCACATGCTGCTCAGTGTCTCTGCTTGATGGCAGTCTGTATAGTTGCATCATGCAACAATGCAACCTGCGATCTAGAAGTAGCAGAGCTAGACCTGTCGGACAAATGGATTATTATCTTCTCTGCGGACAGGTCAGGAATATTGTTGTTTATTATTTTAATTCTCTTACAGGGAACAATGGCTTCACTGAAATGGGCAATGATGTGAATGTGGTTTAATTAAGATTGATTAAAGGATTCTGTAATACTAACCCATGGGCTTGATGTCACCGCACAATACAAAGGTAACATCAACCCCACAAATATGAACCCCATTTGCCACCGCCACAGGGCAAGTGGGAAGAGCCAGACAAAGCACCAGAATTGGTGCATCTAATAAATGCACCTTTTCTGGGGAGCTATGTGCTGCAATTTTTAGGCTGGGGGTGACAATTTCCATTTATCAGCCTGGGAATTCCAGCCCCTAGCTTGGCTGGTTGTCCAAAATGGGGGTGGACCCTGCACCATTTTTGTTAATTATTTAGTTTAATAATTAAAAAATACGGCATGGGGACCCCTCTATTGTTGATAACCAGCCTTGCTGAAGTTTGTAGCTGAGGGTTGCAGCCGGCAGCTATCAGTTTTGCCTGGACAGTTATCAAAAATACAGGGGAACCCCACATCATTTTTTATTATTAATTATTTATTTACAGAGCTGCCAGCAGCTGATGAATACTACCATCAGCCGCTACTTGCTCTTTCTGTTAACAGTTGAAAACAACTCTCAACATTGTCTCCTGCTAGTGCTGATCGCAGCGTGGAACAGAGGACAGTGATGTGAGCTGTCTTCCCTTTAGCACTTGCCACTGGGTAAAAACAGCGCAAACAGTACCACTGATTCCTAGGTGCCGGTACGTGTCACACTGATGACACAGGGATGTCATCCGTGTGTCAGTGTGCATGTGTGAGGGACGTTTTGCAGCTCATGCTGCAACTGGAAATAATAATAATCTTTATTTTTTATATAGCGCTAACATATTCCGCAGCGCTTTACAGTTTGCACACATTATCGTCGCTGTCCCCGAAGGAGCTCACAATCTAGATTCCCTATCTGTATGTTTTTGGAATGTGGGAGGAAACCGGAGTACCCGGAGGAAACCCACGCAAACACGGGGAGAACATACAAACTTCTTGCAGATGTTGTCCTTGGGGGGATTCGAACCTAGGACTCCAGCGCTGCAAACACTGACATCTGAAAGAGCCCTAGTGAACTTGATCATTTACCGATCTTTTGCTAATTTTTAGGAAAATTCCTTGAGAATCCAGACACGATCTGAATGAGCTACATTTGTGCCGAATTTGAGATTGGCGAACATTTTCCAAACAAGTTCACTCATCTCTAGTCTCCACCACCGCTCCAGAGTCTCAACGAGACATTCCATCTACATGGGCAGATCCTCTTAGCTCAGTGATTGGCTGCTGTGAGGTCAACATGACGCCAGCTCAGCAACCAATAACAGACATTGGGAGCAGCACTGACCTGAGAAGCGTTGGTAAAGCACGGTTTACTTTTTAAAAACAAATTATTCCTGGAGACCAAGATTTTCCAAAAGGTAACGACTCCTTTAAGGACAGCATTTGGGACCCTCGTAATAATTAAAGTTGACTAAGTATGTAATAGACACATGATCAATAGGTTATGTGCTTTATATCATCGTTTCAAAAATTTCACTTTCATTGAACTGAGGTTTGCCTGCATAGGGAGCAATGATAGTTACGTATTACGCTTTTTACTATTCACAAACATTATGTTCCATTCTCCGATTGTAATTAATCACAGATTTAAAGCCCTCTGTAAAAAATGCTGAAGTATTCGTGCAGTGTGGTTTCTGGCAATGCACTTAGGATTCTAAAACTACGTTCTTCTAGCGCTGTATACTTAAAATGTTTTTTACTCTTACAGCCACCACTGCAGATTTGACCACATTTCCAGTTACATTGCCAGACTACTTGTTCATGAGTGTCAGCACAGCCAGCTTGTTTATAATGCCTCCTGTATTGGCTCTCCCACTTGATTTCTGAGTAACCATTACCTGATTGTTCTCCTCTGTTCTCTGGAAGAGCTACTGCTTGGCCCCCACACTAAAATGTAAATCAAAATTATTTTGTGCCAAGTCAGTATTCTGCAACACCCCCCTTTATGACTCATAGTAGTATATATCAGTTGCTAGATGAGTTGTCCTGCTGTCTTTTCCCTAGTTCTTTAACAAGTACCATTTGTTTAAAGTTAATTTAATCATGCAATAGGTAAGATAATATAGGTTCATGTACCACTTCTATTAGATACATGTTTATGTCAGGTTTCCACCGCACTGGTGTAGATAGAATTGGGAGGTCCCATATACAACTTAATGAAACTTTCAATTTCTGCAGAAAAGAGATGGGGAACTTTTTTCTGCCAAGGGCCATTTGGATATTAAAGGGAACCTGGCACCAGGTTTGGCCGATACCAGTTATGGCCACCACTAGAGTTGAGCGATACTTTCCGATATCCAAAAGTAT
>VIAB01026393.1:12203-23193 GCA_009801035.1 Oophaga pumilio | reverse complement strand
GCACAGCTCCAAGAGAGTTTATTTAATCTGAACATAGTTATATAGCCCTTGTAAGGGGCTCGGTTAGCTGTAAAATGGGAGTGATCGATGTATTCCATTGGTTAGTGGGTTGGGCAATGGGCGTCATCTTGGATACAAGTACATGGTGAGTGGTAAAACAGGAAATGGCAGCCATCTTTAGTGTCACACTTGGATCTAAGCAAGCTTATGTAGGGTTAAATAATACACTTTATGGGTCGTTTCTCTCAATCTCTTATGTATTGAGGTTAAGTATTTAATCTTATGGCTCTCCTCAACAACTGTATCCGTTGAAGCATCTGATCGACGTGAAACGGCTATCGTCCTCCAATGCACCTGCTACCCTGCACCCATGTACCACTTTTACTGAATAAAGGATTGTTTTACTGCATTACGAGTGCCACCTTTTTTTTCCTTCTTGGCCTGGACATTGTTCCCAGTAATATATTTGTCACACCAGTCTCTTCTTTATGGACACAGATGCAAATACATTTTGTTAAATGCATTTTTGCATATAGAAAAAAATCACCCTGCTTCCACATAATTTTCACACAAATTATCATCATGTTAAATAGGAAAATTGCTTTCACCATTGTGTTTACCCATTTAACAAGTAGGCTTTTTGTGCTGCCTATTTTTGGGGCTGTAGAGTAAGTACTGTCTGAGTGTGACACTATCTAGAGAGCAACCTCATCTCTAATGAAGAACCTATGCTAAATCACTGCAGCATGCTCAAATTGGTCAGCACTTTGATTGGGTCATCAAGGTTCCTGATGATGTGAACAGAGTCTGAAAAACACAATAGTTAGTATCAGGACCACAGGGCTGTCTTTACACAGAACCAACTGTTAAGACAGATGACCTTCAGACATTAAACTTGCACCTTATTCACATCCTTACATAGCTGTGCCCAGGGTAAGTCTCCCATCTTTCAAACCTTTGCTACATTCTCGAATAGCTCCAAAATATAAAATGATAAAATTCAGTCTTCTTTCAGCTGTTATCACAGCTAGGACCTAGATTTTAAGCTCAAAATTGCCACTAGCACTTACGTGACAATTAAAGCAAATCTGTCACCAGATTCTGAGAGCAGCATAATGTACAGACAGAGTTCTTGATTCCAAAGATGTATCACTTAGTTTACTGGATGAGTTTTAGATGTAGCATGAAGCAGAGCTCAGAAAGCTAATCTCTCCCACACCACAGCTTTCAATAAACATAGTCTATGGACAGTGAGCTGCTTATCATAGGTGAACGCAAGGTATGACATGGGTTCATGTGACCTATAGTCCAGTCAGTGATAATCTGCAGGTAATAAAACATTCATAGTAAGTAAACAACAGCACACAGCCTAAGTGACACAGTCCATATCTCCTGCTATTTTCAGATTACATTTTAAAAACATGCTGACAGATTCCCTTTAAGTTTCTCATACATATTAGATAGCTGTCAGACAAACTCTCTCTCTCCAACCCCCCATACACTGGAATGGGTGGGTCAACAGAGTGCTCCTGTGTTTTCTGTGACAGAGCTGCTGTCAAACTCCTTTGGCAGCAATTTTTCTTTGGGAAAAACAAAAGGAACAAGCACTTATATTCAGTAGGCCAGACACTTTCTCCCCCTGACTCTATCTGTCAGGAAAGAGTCAATAGGCCCTCACACACACTAGACTGTTGTCCAATTCAGCTGATATTGCTGGGTTTCTGACAATTTTAGTCTATTCTGTTTGGGGGGCTTTACATTAAGGAGCAAAGAACAAGTGCACATACAAACCTTACATGTGCAGCCTTGAGATTCAAGAACAGAGGTCACAGGATGTAGAGATTGATTGAACAAATGCACTACAAAACTTGCGCATGTAGATACAGATAACTTTTTGCTTGTGATATTTACCTATAAAGCTTTAAACAACATAAATTACTTTTTCATACTTTCTGCAAAAATATTCAGATAAGGCTAGCTCTTCTATAAAATTAAAATAATTCACGGGTGCACATATGCAATAGCCAACATACAAAATACATACTAACAAAATGCTTCAGCACCTGGAAATTAATGAAAACATGAAATCCACTATTGTTACACATCTAAAAATATAAGATGCTTAGTAAACCATTTCTTATCAAAAATTGTATATGCCATCCACCAGCAACAAGGTGTACCTTAGTGATAGAGTCTAGCCCCCTTCACTGTTATGCACCTGCCTCGACTCAGTATGGCTTCACCACCTTTCTCTATGTCCTCTGCCCTATGTTGTGTTCCGGGCTTTACAAGTGGCATGGCATGCCTTCATGACATCATCTGCCTAGGCCTATTTAAGGCCCACTGAGACACAGAGCCGTGTCTTTGTATTAAGACTCCGAGTCCTGTGTTTTGTTTGTTTGCTGTGCTTCTCTATCTCCTGGACTGCATCTGCCTTGTGACCCTGGATGCATGCTGCCTTTTTTTGTCTCAGACATGCCTGCGTCCTCAATGCACCTGTCCTCCTGTGGTCTCCAAGTCCTCACACCAAAAGTGCCTTCCTGCCTGATTTATCAACGCCTAGGGTCTGTGCGTCAAGTATTTGAGAAGTATAAAGGAAATAACACATGGTTTTCTAATTATTTAAAAAAATATAAATCTGAAAATTGTAGCATGCATTTGTATTCAGCCCCCTGCAGTCTGATACCATTAAATCCTGAGTAAAAAATTGCCTCCAGAAGCCACATATTGAAAAAATTGATTCCACCTATGTGTAATTGTTTGCTGCCTAAATTTAGTATCCAAAATGGCTCTCGTAGCATAAGGCGTTTTTTTGTCAACTGTCTCCTTAGGATATGGCTCTTTCTACACCAAAAATTTTTTAAGTGTGTTGAATCACCATTATGCATAGTAACACAATGTCTAACAGCACCAGAGTACAATCTATTTTTTTAGATATATTATTTAAGTGCTCAGAAATTCGTTGTTTTAATTTTCTGGATGTGCATCCTACATATTGTATTTTCCATAAATCACAAAAAATGGAAAATACTACATGGTGAGTATCGCAGTTGATGAATTCTTGGATATGATAAATGTCTACTTGAGAAGAATAAAAGTTTTTTGTTTTGTCCGCAGCAAAAGTGCACATGTTACATTGGTTTCCATTACACTTAAAAAAAAAACCTTTGGGTTTTTTAACCAACAGGTTTTTTTTGGTCATACTTTGGAAGAGGCTCAGTGAAAGCTTGTCACCCATAGTCTGACCACTTTTTGCCACAAACCTACAGCCCTGAGATATGATTTTTTCTAAATGTGCCATCTTGGTTGATGACTGGAAGTTTTTTTGGATAATATTTTTGACTTGGTTAAATTGTAGGCTGTTCGAAGTGGAAAAAGTAATAGATACGTCATTAATTATGTTTGGTGAAATATTTTTCTTATTATATAGGAATTCATTTCTTGTTTTGTTTATTACTTTGGTAAATGCACCCTGAATAAACCCACTTCCATATCCCCTTTCTCGCAATCTGTTATGTACAACATTACTCTCCACAAAGGAAGCGGGTGTCATCTTAACAAGTGCGTCTGGTTATCAAGCGGGTGTCATCTTAACAAGTGCGTCTGGTTATCAAGTGGGTGTCATCTTAACAAGTGCGTATGTTTGGGGTGGTAGCTTGCCGATTTGAGAATACTATTGCCTGATATGCTTTTCCTTTACAAAGTATTGACTGGGCTGATTACAAATGAATGTCACAAAATTTCAGATTTATATTTTTTAAATATTTAGAAAACTGTGTTTCATTTATTTCCTTTATACTTCACAAATACTTGATCATTTGTTTGTATATCACATAAAATCGAAATAAAATACATTTAACTTTGTGGGTATAGCATGAAAAAAATGTAGAAAAGTTCACGGAGTATACATACTTTTTCAAGGCACGGTATGTGCTGTGAAAAAGATATGATCTGGTTTAGCTCTAATTATAACCTGTCTGGGAAAGATGAGTGAATCGGAATCTATAATGGTTTATATACTTATTGGTCAAAAATAGTTTACTAAGCTCCTCACATTTTTATATGGGTAGCAGACGCAGTACTCGAATGTATGTATTCATTAATCGCAGAGTGGTGACGCATTTTTTTAGTATATATGTTTTTCATACTTCATGTGCCCAAAATATATTTTTGGAAAATTTACAGATTCTAAAATGTGTGACAATAGTAAACTTTAATGTCACGTAGGTGCACTTGAATTATCGCTGTAATGTCCACTTATTGAGAGGATGTGGTTTCTACAGAATAATTCAGGAAACCACTGTCTTCAGTTTTGCAGTAGACCCTTAAAGTCATCATTTAGAATGGGACATCAGTGAGTAAACTCCATTAACAATAGGTAAGTACAAACCAGTCCTTGTGGCTTATATTTTAATCAGAGAATTTAGTTTAATGTACCGTGATGTAATTCAAGCTGTTTAATATAGCTGATTTTCATTAAATATCTAATAGTTACAGTATTTAGGTTCTAAGCATAAGTTCTGTTGTTGCTGCATGTGATGTAATTATTTTTTCTGTTATTTAAAAAAATCAACAAGAATAGCACTTACTGTACAATGCAGACTTTTCTAGCATATAACAAGTATAAAATTTCCATTATAATATATTCTGTGTGTAGGTCAAATACCCAAGTGTGAAAAAAACGCCTAAAACTTAAACATTGTGATTTGGGAGACAATTTTTTTGGAAAACATGTTAAGGACATTTTTTGCATCTATTTTTCATAATTAAAATATCAAATATTGGAGCACTCTGCTTGCTTTCCTATATGTTTTTAAACTTTCAAACTATGTTTTATGAGTTCACAAACTGTTGTCATCGGTTCTATATTCAGAGGTTATGATATAGCGAAAGCAGAGAAAGATAAGCCAAAGTTCTTTAAAAAAAAAATGGATGCTAATAGTTTTTTATCTATTGAAGTGCACATTGCAAAAAATTAACGAAAAAATTTAAATTATTGCCAATATAAGTGTATGTTTCTCAAAAACCGTGTTTAAGTATGGAAGACTGTAAAAAGAATAGCACTGAAAACACAAATTTAAAATGAAATAAAAATAAAAACACTATAAATATGAATTGAATTTTATGCTAAGGTGTAATCACGAAAGTGGATCTATAAGGGACAGTGGAATGTACTGTTAGATCAAAAACGTCCTCCCAAAAAAACAGTGTCACGTTCTGTAGAAGGGAACTATTAAAATCATAATGGCCTCCAGTCAAGAAGGCTTTCTATAAAAAATAAATCTGTTCTATTTCCACTCTCAACTGGTTCTTACAGATGTAATACGAAAAATTATATGTGGTCATACAATTACTCATGGCAAGAAAAAAAAGGTCCAACTTAATTGAATGCTACTGTGCATTCAGTACATAGAAAGAACGTCACAAACACTAAAAGAGAAATTGAATAACCAGAGACATAATGGGAAAATAGTTTTTTAGATCACACTCTATCACATCATTAATATTATTATTTATTTATATAGCGCCATTAATTCCATGATGCTGTACATGAGAGGGGTTACATACAAAGTTATAGATATCGTTTACAGTAAATAAATTTACAATGACAGACTGGTACAGAGCAACACCATAAAGATTTTAATCTAATGACTGTAGATCAACATTGTGTTTTACATAACCATGAGTCTTTTTAGATTTTTAAAATACAAAGTCTCACACCCAATGGCCTGAATTATATATATATATAAAAAAGCTATATTTTTTTCCTTTCTTTCAACCTGCAGACGCCACACACTGTCCTCAGCTCCTCCTTGATGCTACGTGGGAGTACCTCCTCTCTAGTGGTGAGCGAGTATGCTCGTTGCTCGGGTTTTCCCGAACATGTTCGGGTGGTCTCCTATTATTTGGAAGTGCTCGGAGATTTAGTTTCTGTCGCCACAGCTGCATGATTTGCGACTGCTAGACAGCCTGAATACATGTGGGGATTCCCTAACATACAGGCAATCCCCACAGGCATTCAGGCTATCTAGCAGTCACAAATCATGCAGCTGCGGCGACAGAAACTAAATTTCTGAGCACTTCCATATACTCGGAGACCACCCGAGCATCCTCGGGAAAACCAGAGCAGTGAGCATACTCGCTCATCACTACTCCTCTCCCAAGACATATCAACACACTGGCTCTCATGGCCAGGTATTTAACACCCATGTGATGGTCACAAGACCATGACATTACACAGGTCCTGTCAGGACTCTGCATGTGGAGATATGGTGGTGATACGTGGACCTCCTCCCACCCACTCTGTGGAGGTCCACTAAAATCAGCCCATCATATAACTTTATATAAACCATCCCAACACACAGTGTGCTGGAGGAAACTATTCTGGTTTTACATCACTGATGCCATCATGCACAGTGACACGTATCTCCCCTCCATCACTTCACCAGTGACTTTGTCACATATTCCCCCTCTCTGCCCAAAGCTGGGGGTTTTGGCACCTTCAGATACTAAACAGGGAATTTGAGACAGAGCATTTACATTGCCATGTAACTTCCCTAGCTTATACTCTACGTGGAACGTGAAGTCTTGAAGGGCTAAGAACCACCTAGTCACCCTGGCGTTCTTACCCTTCTTCTCTCTCAACCATCTCAGTGGGGCATGGTTCGACACTAAATTAAACCTATGACCTAGCAGGTAGTATTTCAGTGTGTCTACGGCCCACTTTATGGCTAAGCATTCTTTCTCGACTATTGCGTAGTTCTTCTCGCAAGATGAGAGTTTCCGGCTCAGGTATAGGATGGGATGCTCTTCTCCATTGATTTCCTGTGACAGCATAGCTCCCAACCCAACCTCTGAAGCATCAGTCTGGACCACAAATTGTTTGCTAAAATCTGGTGCAACCAGAACCTGATGCTTGCACAGCGCCCCCTTCAGCTCTTGAAACGCCATCTCTGTGTCAGGAGTCCATTTCGCAATTGTTGACTTGGTGCCCACAAGGAGATCTGTTAATGGTGTGGCAATAATGCCAAAGTTCGGGATAAATCGCCGGTGTACCCCACAATCCCAAGAAATGCCCTCACTTTCTTCTTGGAGAGCGGTTGCGGCCACTTCTGAATTGCCTCTATTTTATTCAACTGAGGCTTGAGTTGGCCACTCCCAAATAGGTAGCGGGCAGGTGCGAACTCCAGTCAGGGATAAAGAGGACAATGTCATCCAAGTAGGCTTCGGCATATTTCTTATGTGGAGCCAAGATTCCATCGTCCTCTGGAAGGTATCTGGGTCACCCTGCAGTCCGAATGGCATCATGGTGTACTGAAAACACCCATCCGGAGTCAAAAAGGCCGTCTTCTCCTTGGTGCTCTGGTACATGGGGCTCTGCCAGTACCCCTTCGGTCGAGGGTTGTGATGTACCTTGGGGGTCCCAGTCGCTCAATGAGTTCATCCATGCAGGGCATCGAGTACGTGTCAAAACGGGACACCTCATTGAGCTTGCGATAGTCGTTACAAAACCGCCATTCGCCATTGGGCTTCATTACGAGGATGATGGGACTTGACCAGCCACTTCTTGATTTCTCTATCACCCCGCAGTCCAGCATTCTCTTCATTTCCTTAGAGATTATCTTCTGGCGTGCTTCAGGGATTCTGGGTTTGAGGTTTACCCTTACATGCGGTTCCGTTAACACATCGTGTTCCACGACCTGTGTGCATCCTGGCAAGTCCTAGAACAGGTCACATTTCCGCTGCAGCAGTTCTTGACATTGTTGCTTTTGGGCCGGCGTTAGCATCTCAGCGATCATGGCCTCCTCGACCTTGGCTTCGGGATGGGCCTCCAGGCAAGGAGCTTCCAGTGGTTTAAAGTCCCTTCAAGGTGAGAGTAGGTTCACATGGTATACTTGGTGCGGCTTCCTGTGACCGGGCTGGTGCACCTTGTAATTCACGTCCCTGAGTTTTTCCATGATCTCATATGAGCCTTGCCACTTTGCCAAGAATTTGCTCTCCACCATAGGTATAAGTACTAGCACGCGATCCTTGGGCTGGAATTGTATTAGCCTCGCTGATCGGTTGTATACCCTCGCTTGGGCCTCCTGTGCCTGGAGAAGATGTTCCCTTACGATAGGCATTACATGTGCCATCCTTTCTTGCAGCTGGGCGATATGCTCGATCACACTCTGGTGCGGTGTGACCTCGGCTTCCCAGGTTTCCTTGGCGATGACCAATAGCCCTCGTGGATGTCGGCCGCATAGGCGCTCGAACTGCGAGAATCCAGGGTACGCCTGTGGGACTTCTCTGATAGAAAAGAGCAAGAACGGGAGCAGATAGTCCTAGTCCCAACCGTCCTTCTCAATGACCTTCTTAGGCATGGCCTTCAAGGTCTTGTTGAAGCGCTCCACCAGCCCATCGGTCTGCAGATTTTAAATGGAGGTTCGTAGCTGGGTGATCTGGAGGACCCTACACAGCTCCCACATCACTTTGCTCATAAACGGGGTCCCCTGGTCTGTCAAAATCTCTTTGGACAAACCGGTCCTGGCAAAGATATGGACAAGCTCGTGGGCTATACTCTTAGCTGATGCATTCCTCAATGGCACTGCTTCCGGGTATCTGGTCGCGTAGTCTATGACCAATAAGATGTACTGATGGCCACATGCTCATTAAACGAGGTGACCTACCAGGTCCATAGCAGTTATCTGACAGGTGGGGCAGGACCTACAATAATTCAGTATCTCTCGGTAACACCCTGTCCAATAGAACCTCTATAGGATTCTCTCCTGAGTTTTCTTAACCCCCAGATGTCCACCCAAAACATGTGAATGGGCCATGTTTAAAACACTCCGCCGATAGGGTCCTGGACCTAACAGCTGCTCAACTATCTCACCTCCCCTCAGTTTAGTTACCCAATACAATAACTCACCATGTACCTCAAAATGAGGAAACCTGGTTTCAGCCCCCGGCTCTTGAGCAACCCCATTACACAGAGTCACATTCTCAAATGCTCCCTTTAATGTGAGGTCCCGAAGTTGTGCAGCTCCAAAGTTCTCTTCAGGCACCTCTAAACCAGGGAAGCTAGTCTCCTCTGTTACCATCTCACCCTCCTCTCCAGCGAGGACACATAGGGGGAACTTCTCCATCTTTAATTTTCATGCAGATATCTTCGGAGGGGCCTGGCTTTTTACCAGGACACTCTGTACAGCCCCCTTTTGCCACAAGTTCCAAAACAGAGGAAAATCCCACCCCAGTATGACAGGATGGATCAAGTCTTTTACCACCACAACCTCACTGGACTTATCACCACAGTCTGTTCCCATGGTTACTCAGTCTACAGGGTAGTCCTTGACATCTCCGTGTATGCAGCGGACGCCCACAAACTTGTTAGGGATTAACTGGTGGGGTAGTGCAGCGCTAATCAGAGTCACCAAGCTTCTAGAGTTCAACAGCTCCAGAACTATAACCCCACTGACAGACATGGCATATGACTGGGGCCCATTGCCCAGTTGGCAGTCCACGCTGCACGCCGGATAGGCATAATAGGAGCAGTGTCTTCCCAGGTTACAGTCCATGGGTTCAGGGGACATATGACACCGGGCAGCTACGTGTCTCGGATTGTGACACCGTCAACAGACCACATCCTTCATAATCGCCTTAGATGACCCCTCAGCAGGGTTGAGGCACCCCCCAGTTGAGGGTCTTGCCATCCTCCGTGGTGAGCCCACCCCCTTTTGGGTAACCCAGTATAGGGTAGTAGCGATGTCTGGTCTCTCAAGGGATTTCTTCACAAACTGGTATCTCTCAACCAGGTCAATCAAGTCATTTGCATTCCAGGGGTCGCCCTGGGCAACGCAGGTCTGTATTGGCCTGGGTAGGGAGTGGATGAACCTGTCCATCACCACACACTCGACCATCTAGGCTGGAGTGGAAGCCTCTGGCTGCAACCACTTTTGGACCAGGTGCAACAGATCAAACATCTGGGAGCGTGGGGGTTTGTCGCCAGCATACGCCCAGCAGTGTACTCTCTGAGCACTTACAGACATTGTCATTCCCAGGCGTGCCAGAATTTCATTTTTTAATTTGCCATACTCTTTGGCATCCTGGAGGGCTAGGTCTTAATACACCTTTTGGGGTTCACCAGTCAAATAGGGGGCCAGCACCTTTGCCCATTGCTCTGGTGGTAGCCTCTCACGCTCTGCTACCTGCTCGAACACAGTCAAAAAGGCTTCGATATCATGTCCCAGGGTCATTTTCTGTGTGGCTTGTCTTACCGTTTTCTGGACGTCTGCATCATCACCTGGAAACGGAGAGGAGACAGCTGGCCTTACACGAATAACCTCTGCACGGAGCTCCATTCGCCATGTTAGTGCCTCCTGCTGCTGCTGTTGCTGTTGCTGCTGCAGCTAGTGTTGAAGCTGCTGTGCTGACAGCTTATTCATTTCCTGCTGCGCCACTTGCTGATGTTGACTGGTGAGCTGATGTTGCTGCTGTATCTGGACGAGATGTTTCACGAGTTCGTCCATGCTGCCGGACATCTTTTGCTGAATGGCGGATTTCACCCAGGACATGCAGTTGTCCTCAGCATCTATACATGTTCCTGGAACGCTGCCCACATCCAAAACACCACGTGTGAGAGGTTGACATGCTTAGCTGCTTCCTCAGGTAGACCCAGGAACACTTTGGTGGTAAAACACCTGCTGGTTTATTAAAGTCTGCATAGACCAAGGCAGGCTTCAGAAAAAAAAACAGAGCCTTTTTGGCTTACTGGAAAAACAAAACAAAGTTCAACAGGTTTCAACACCACACACTGTTCTCCTTGGAGCTACGTGGGAGTACCTCCTCTCCCAAGACACAACAACACAATGGCTCTCATGGCCAGGTTTTTAACACCCATGTGATGGTCACATGACCATGACATCACACAGGTCCTGTCAGGACTCTGCATGTGGAGATATGTGGACCTCCACCCACCCACTCTATGGATGTCCACTAAAACCAGCCCATC
>VIAB01026393.1:0-11190 GCA_009801035.1 Oophaga pumilio | reverse complement strand
CAGAGAATCTTATTTCTCATAGTCTGGGAGACCTTCATATGTTTTTTAGCAAATTCTATACGGGCTTTCATATGTCTTGCGCTGAGAAGAGGCTTCCCTCGGGTCACTCTGCCATGAAGGCCCGACTGGTGGAGGGCTGCAGTGATAGTTGACTTAGTGGAACTTTCTCCCATCTCCCTACTGCATCTGTGCAGTTCAGCCACAGTGATCTTGGGGTTCTTCTTTACCTCTGTCACCAAGGCTCTTCTCCCACAATTGCTCAGTTTGGCTGGATAGCCAGGTCTAGGAAGACTTCTGGTGGTCCCAAACTTCTTCCATTTAAGGATTATGGAGGCCACTGTGCTCTTAGGAACCTTGAATACTGCAGAAATTCTTTTGTAACCTTGGCCAGATCTGTGCCTTGCCACAGTTCTGTCTCTGAGCTCCTTGGCCAGTTCCTTTGACCTCATGATTCTCATTTGGTCTGACATGCACTGTGAGCGGTAAGTATAAATATATACATATATATGTATAAACTTAAAAAAAGCATTCAGATATGTTCTATGACATCAATATGAATTAATATGTTTAACATCAGTATGAATTGGATCTTATTTTTTCAATTGAACATCTTTTTTTCTTAATTCAATCTCTTTTTTTAATTGTGTCCATTGATACCAACAATTATATATATCTTTAAGTCAAGCCCACCCTGTGACCATAACTCTATATGAGGGAGCTTGTGGATATCCCATTGGGTGGCTCTATTGTACTTACATGTTTATATATAGTTCTGTGATTTTTTTTTTATATTTATGAACCTGAGGAAGGTGCAGTATGCTAATAAAAGTTTTTCATCTTCAAGAAGATATCAAGACAGTTAACCTTGGCAGTGCGGGACCTTTGGCTTATCTTTGTCAGCTTTCACTATGCCCAAAACTAAAAAAAAAATTTTTTTACCAACACAGTTCAGAAAACTAATGTGCTTACAGTATGCAGCAGCCCTCATTGACAAAGGTGGAGACAACACAGGGCCAAAATACTGATAAAACAACCACTCACAAACCTACCAAATCGTGAAGGGGGTGGTTGCCTAGTGTTAGAATTGTACACAAATAAGGCTTGTACAGGGCACCATTCCTAAGACTCCATCGGATTCCAACAACACCAGATGGTGGAAGTTCACAGCCATTATATGGTGCGCCTTGAAGTCACTGCTCAGTCTCTGTAATGTGTGGTTGACCTGGGGAAAGAGAGGAATGAGAAGAATGGGAGAATTTGAGAATATGATAAAGATAGCAAATTACATTGTCAACTTAGTAGAAAATTATAGAAATGTCATCTTATGACATATTTGGCCCAGGCTTTTTAAAGTAAAAGAAAGAAAAAATGTATCATCCAGACATAAGTGTAAACGTAGACTACAGGATTTTGTAGCACAAATTTACAGGTAGGTTGTTAACCATAGAGACTGGTAAGGGTATTTGCACACAATGTCTTTTTCAGGTGAGTATCCTCCATAATTACCTGAAAAAAGTGATGAATAAACGTTGAAAAAATGAACTTGTGCAGATTTGCTGTGCATATGTTCCATCTTTTGAGCTTCTTTTAATCACTTCCCGCTTGTAAGTCAGATAAATGCAGTGACCTAACAATTCTTCAGTCGGCTTCCACTTGGGTGACTATTTTGTACATAGAAGCAAAAACAAAATAACTTCAGTCTCAAAACCACTGCAAAAATGTACCTCCAAGATGGCAATAAACAACGCTTCAAGAAAAACACTGCCGGCGTTTTCCTGAAGCATGTTCTTGAAAAACTCGGCAGGTATGCAAGTGTCTAAAAGTCGTTGTGTGCATATACCCTTAATTAGCTCAGTATCTTTAATAAACCCATGTTATATCTAAGACATATTTTTATTTTCTCTTTTCCAGGATCCGTTTCTTAGTGAAGAATGACTACATATTTCTTGTTACTTGTCTTTATTATTGTGGTATTCATCACTCTTCTATTGGTTCTGTGTATATGCCTCAGAAATCACCTCAAGAGTAAATATTTCATTTCTCTTATTGAATTTAATATTTCCAGATTTACTGTCATTGAGTAGCACTGCTGATTTTACATTTCCGAAATCTATTTTAAATTATGATTGAAATTTTATAGGGCATAGTTTGATCTGCAATTTTTATTTTAAAATACAATCTGATGCAAGAAAGGCTTATATATTTCCTTAGTCAGTTGAATATATAACATGTTTTGCCATGCACAGGATATTTTGTCCATCAACAATGCTTTTTATCTGAATTAATAGGGCAAATGAAAGCACTGATGCAATCTTCTGCCACAACAAACCTTCTTAAAAAAATACAGTACATTTTTTTATTTATAAAAAAAAGTCAACTATATACCAAAATAATATGAGCATGCATATATCTGTTATTGACTAATAATATTAAAAAATGTATGCTATAGTGTTCACATTTTCTTTACCAAATAGAATAGTTTGCACTTTTGTTTAATACTGACTGCGAAGAAATGACAGAAACTAACATAAAAACAGAATGAGCAAATAACCTGTAATAAATGAATGAATAGTAATAGTACATGTAAATAAAATAGAGCATAGTTCACACTATTTTGATCAAAAAAGCGTAAAAACCATTCCACAACGACAAGGTGTACTGTAACTAACTCTTGTAGTTGACCTCTCTCTGTGTCAGGAGATGTCAAAATGGATGGGGGCAGAGCAGGACACAGACCCGACTGTTCATGCACCCGTTTGTGGAAAAGTATATATAGAAAATGGACAGCTGAAAAGGGGGAGCCTCACCCCTGTAAAAAAAATAAAACAAAACAAAAATTAAATGACTCAAAGCATATGTTAATATAAGTGCAATGCATAGGTGTGCATTCCCACTGCGGCCATTTATCAGACAGAACCTAAGATAAAAGCAAAATGAGCAAATACCCTGTAATAAATAAATGAATAGTAATAGTACATGTAAATAACATGGGGTACTTAGTTGTGAGGAGATGGCCACGTACTAAAGAGTATAGGACAAATGGATGTATAGCGGAGTCCACAGCTCTAAGAGATAGAGTTTTCACAGTACGGAGCACCGGTTACATCAATATTATTGTAATTTAATATATATTTGCTTGCTGTGTATTATTAGTGTTTTGCTTGCTCGTCAGTTCATCCTCAGGAATCAATGTTTGCATTCAGTGACAGCAAGCAGAGGAAGGCATGCAGGTTGGATCTTGTGTACGTTATAACTTAGGACAGACTCAATCTCATCAGTATCTCAAGGTCTCACGCTATTGTATTCCCTAAAGGAAAATGTTAAAGGTGGAGGTAGAAAAAGACACATAGGTTGAATCAGGCAGTTATTGGAGTGACTGCAAAGGGAGAGGATACAAGCTGGAATGGATGGATGGTCTATGGAGTTTTGGAGATCGGTTTCTGGCTGGGCTGGATCTTCCTGCTATGGTTGGGTGATCTGTTGTCTGGATTTAACAAATTTTCTTAAGGATTGTTGGTCCTGGATACATAGACGTCGGTTGTGATATTTGTCGTTTGGAGGAGCCTGGACTGTGTCTACCGACTATACTGGCGGGAGATATGAAATCTGTGTGCCAATCAAAAGTTGGGAGACAGTGAGTATCGCCTGGTACCTGGGCAGTGGGACTCTTGGCCGGGGAAGGTATCTTATATATTGATGACATTGTATTTTGGCCATCTACCTGGATTTGTTGTACAACCATGGATATATGGAATAAAAAATAGTGACATCGTTAACCTGCCTAGGTGAATTTTATAACCCACAACCTCAGATCCTCACAAGTGGTGGCAGCTGGTGGGATCACCTATCTCTGGACAGGATACCAGGGAAAGTTACTGATTGGTGACTTGGCAGAACAGATGGCAGACTCCATAAACAAGAGGCTCAAGAATGAGGAGATGAGAGCCCTTTTCTCTGAGAGAGAGCTAGATTGGTTACCAGATGACAACCATGCGACCCTAATACAATGCTTGGCCAAATGGGACCGTGAACAACCACATGAAGAAGGACCACAGCTTAGGGCCGTCATCCAAATGGCGGATGCTAGACTGACCGAGCTGAGGCGGATGCTGGATGCACTAGGAGAGCGTGCCATGGAGATAGAGCGAGCGGCAGTGTTAAGAAAATATCTGGGTGTGCATGTAACAGTGCATAACAGGAGAGATGGGCCCGCATCTTTAAGATACAGTGATATGCCACAGTTCAATGAGGACACCTCGGATATTGATGAACATCTTTGGTTATTTGAGAACCTCTGCCTGCTGCACGAGGTGTCAGTCAGTGACTGCCTCAGATTTTTGAGCATTGGCCTGACCGGAAAAGCAAGAGAAGCTTTTAATAGCTTGTCTTCTGGAGATCAGAGATGTTACTCTACTGTTCACAGCGCATTACTAGAGAGGTATGCTGTCACGCCTGAAACCTATCGCAGGAAGTTTTGGGAGTCTGACAAGCCCGGTGCACACACGCATCGGTAGTTTGCTAACACACTACATATGGCATGCATGCGGTGGATAGAAGGACTGGGGCCTCGGGAAGCAGAACATGTCTTACATATATTCATTCTGGAACAATTTATGTCCAAGCTCCCAGATGACTTGAATGAGTGGCAGATAGAAAACCATTCATCCTGGATGAGGCTGCAAGATTGGCTGATGATTGGTCTGCTAATCGACCAGGGCTACGTGGACGTAAGCCCCAGCGAGTCACGAACAGGAGCTAACATGGAGGCCAGCAAGATTCATGGACTGGCAAGAGTAGAAACTGAGAGGATTTAGGACTTCATAAAGAGGGGGAGGTTTACCAAGCCCTCCAGTGTGGCCCACGTCGGGGCAAGGAGGGTTAAGCTGCCATAACTATTGACGCATGGGGCTCTTTACCAGGGAATGCCTGGAACCTTCTAGCCCACATCATCCACTTCCCCAACCGGTGAACACTGTGCTGCAATGGGGCTGGATTGCTGAAGGAGAGAGGATCCCACTACCACAACAAGAATAGGAAGAGGCATATGTGGTGCAAGATCAAGTGTACCGGACAAGATGAGACACCTCAGCAACCATGAACCAGCATCTACAACTGGTCTGGGTAGAGGGCGTGGAGGCTGCTGTGCTCTGCTACTCCGGAGCATCTGTTAAATTGATCAAAGAACATCTAGTACCGGACCAGTGTATTATTCCAGGCAGCTGGATGTTAATCAACATAGCCGGAGGAGAATCTCTGAACATTCGGAGGTCCCAACTACATTTAAACTGGGGTCACAGTTATGGAATGGTGGATGTAGGAGTAGTGCAGAACCTACCAGTAGATGTGTTGCTGGGAAACAATTTAGGAGCAGGGTTGGTGTGCCACTGGGCCAATGTTTCTGGCCTCTCAGGGCCGGACTGGAGCACCTTGGGCCCACCATAGAAAATCATTCTTGGGGCTCACTATGTAGCTACATAGAAATAAATACAAGAACACCATTTGTGTGATAAAACGCATTAATATCAGGGTATAATAAAAGGTAGTACACGTTTTAATTATGTAGAAGGGGTTGGGGTAGCCCCCTCATAGAATATAATGTAGCCTCCCTCATGGAATATAATGCAGCCCCCCTTATAGAATATAATTCAGCCCCTTCATAGAATATAATGCAGCCCCCCTCATAGGGTATAATACAGCAACCCAGAAAATATAATGCAACCCCCTCATAATGCAGCCCCCATTGAATATAATGTAGCACCCTCATAAGGTATAATGCAGCCCCTCCACAGAATATAATGTAGCCCCCTCAGAGTATAATGTAACCCCCTCATAAGGCAGCCCCCCATAGAATATACTGTAGCCCCCTCATACGGCATAATGCAGCTCCCCTCATATAGTATGATGTAGCCCCCTGAGAAAATAATGCAACCCTCACACAGAATATAATGCAGTCCCCCTCATTTAGTATAATGCAGCCCCTCCACGGAATATAAAGTAGCCCCCTCAGAGTATAATGCAACCCCCTCATAAGGCAGCCTCCTATAGAATATACTGTAGCCCCCTCATAGGGCATAATGCAGCTCCCCTCATATAGTATGATGTTGCCCTCTGAGAGAATAATGCAGCCCGCACACAGAATACAATGTAGCACCATCATAGGGTATAATGCAGTCCCCCTCAAAGGGTACAATGCAGCTCCCCTCCACCTCCATCATTTATCTACCCCTACACCCCATCATTGTCCTCATCACCACCTCCATCATTGCCTTCTTACCCACCACCTCCATCATTGCCTATTCCACCACCTCCATCATTGCCTCCTCCACACCACCATTGTCCTTTCCACCACTACCATCATTGTCCTTTACACCACAACCATCATTACTTTCTTCCCCACCACCCCATCATTGCCCATTCCAACACCTCCATCATTGCCCCCACCACCATCATCATTGTCCTTTCCATCACAACCATCACTGCCTTCTCCTCCACCACCCCATTATTGCCCATTCCACCACCTCCATCATTGCTTCCTCCCCCACCACCCCATCGTCCTTTCCACCACTAACAACATTGCCTTCTCCCCCACCACCACTATCACTGCTCTCTCCATCACCTACATCATTGCCAATCTCCAAAACACGCACACAGCACCACTATCACACACACAGCACCACATACAGACAGCACTGCACCACTCTGTCACACACACACACACACACAAAGCACCGCACCACATACAAACACACATAGGCAGGCAGACACACACAGCACCCACTCACCTCTCCGCACGTTCCCCACAGCCACAGCACATCCCAGCAGCTTCCTCTCTGAAACAGCCACCCTCAATGATGATGTCATCCAGCCGTGCTTTGTCAGACACGAAGTGCCAGGCAGGCGGGCAGGAAGCAGGATGGCATCGGATCCCTGCAGCTCTGCTCCGGTGCCAAGCTGCAGGGATTTCAATCAGGGTTAGCCGCCCTGCAGGGGCCCACCTCCGGGGCCCTGATTCAGCAGCACTGGCTTTACATGCGGGCAGTGTTAGCCTCAGCCAGCAGTTAACACTGCCCGCTATTAAAGTGAAATGGTATTCACTCCATGCCCATGGGGGCGTGGGGAAGTGTGAATATTCATTTCTCTTTAGCAGCGGGGACAGGCTCCTGTCTCCAGCTGCTGCTCCACTTGCACAGGGAGGGCCCTCTTGGACTCAGGGACCCCATAGCAGCTGGGTGTGCCGTAAATAGTGACATTCCACTAGCTGGAGGCCCCTGGAGCAGTGGGGGCCTTAGGCAGCTGCTGGCCAATATACCAGCAGGTGTCAGTGCTTGGGCCCACCGGAAAATCCTCCGAGTCCCTGGTGGGCCAGTCCGACCCTGTCCTCTTACTCTATCTAGGTTTACAATGGCTTACTAACTGCTTCCGGTCTGCCTATAGACTTTAAATGTTTGAGCAGTCACACTCATCCTCTCCTGCTAAATCGCCACTGCATAGGAGCACAGTTACACATGACCGAGAATGTACGGAAGCCCACAAATCCACTGTCTAATAGTTGGGGTCCTAATGCAATCAAAAATTGAGAAATTGAGATTTTTTATGTCTATAGGGTTTTGTAACACAGCCAACGATATTTGAGTGCATGTGAATCAATATGAACTAAGTTCTATTGCGTATGCTGCATTTTTCATGTAAAATATTACACTCTTGAGATTGGTTCTGATATTTGTTACATGTTTCCACAGATTCTAGAACCAGAAAACATTGTAAACAATCAAAAATGTAAGTTAACTATCTATATTCTTTTTAAAATCCTGTATGTTAAGATAGGCTGTCTGTGCTAAGGTGAAAAAAGTAAAATCAATGGAAGCCTAAGGTCTTTCCCTCAGGAACTATTGCATGAAAATGAAAAAAAAGTAGATAATGAAAAAGTAAAATAGCAGCCTCTTCAAAGAAATGCATATTATTTTTTTTCTGGCTTGTAATTTAGGGTAGAAAAACAGCAATGAGTTTCATTCCTGGAAACCAAGGATAATCTGCATGCAAAAAAGTCACATAAAGCAGAATGTAGCATCAATATTGAGTCCATAATTTCCTCTGCCTCACTTTACAGATGTATTTTGACTGAAATATAGAGAGTTATACACATATGATAAAATTTATCCAAATCTGCTATTTTCAAAGGAATTGACCAATGATCTTGAGTGTACAGTATATAGATCTCACAGCTCATCTCATCTGTATATATTGTGATTGAATGTTTATGACAACTGACTGAAAATTGCTCATACTGTTAATTTGAAAATTACAATACTATGTTACATTTTATTTGCAGTGTTAAGGACCAAGAAACTAAATATTCAAGTAAGTTGTCTTGTCTTGACAGCAAACAATTATATGTTGCATTGTAATCCAACTCAGGCTGGACCCTTACTATTGTTAAAACTGACCAGGACAAGTTAATTTGATGCCCTAGGCAGATGAAGCTTCAAGACCACTTCCACTAGAAATTTTACCTTTTTCACCAAAAAATACCAACAAAAGTAAAAAAAAAGTGGTGTACTTAAGGGGTGAGGCTCAATAGGGAGAGCAATTTCATAGTTAGATATAGAATCATTCATTTTTTTGGACCATTTACACAATATCAGGGACAAGTAGCGATATTTATCACCTGACATACTATATTTTAAATGTCAGACCCAAAGATAGTCAAGGAAAATAATATAGCTTAACTTAATGATGGTCATTTGGTTTCAATTAAGGTGACTGGTATTTGGCGGATACCCTAATTGAAACTAAACAGACCCATTATAGATAAATGGAGACATATTCATGTAATAAATTCAGTTAGCAAAAAAATTAAATGGTGATTCTGGTGCCGTATTCCTATATGGATAATTATTCTGATGATGTATTCCTTTTCAAATAGTGGTTGTGGTGACATATTCATGTAGTGATGGTTGTTCTGGTGCTGTATTTATGCATTAATGATGCCTCTTGTGATATATTCATGCAGTGATGATGGTTCTGGTGCTGAATTCATCCAAAATTAAAAGCAAAGCCACAAAAACAGGAATAAAAAAATTCAAACATTAACACAGCAAAAAAGGGCAGTAGTATTTAACATGTAAAGATGGCTGCAACACAGATGCAAAATATTGATGAGACAACCGCTCACAACTAGTGATGGGCGAACCCGAACAGTAAAGTTCACGGCCCGTACCGAACACCTACTGTTTGGACACGGACTTTGAACAAGAACTTCTCCAGGAAGTCCGTGTTACTGTTCAGGTTCGTCATCCCAAACATCGGATGTTTCCAATGCTGTCATCTGCATGACAGCGTGAGAAACACCGACAGCTCTAGTCAGTGGTCAGATTATTACCGCTGGTCAGAGCGCCAGCAGATGTGGCCCACAGTAAAACGTTTACCTCCACTCACAGAAGCATCAGCTGATGTGAGTACTAGTCCTATCAGCCTACGTCTGCTGCTACTAATAACAGCAAAAGCAGGCACCGCTGAAGAAAGTACTCACCAGCCGATGCCTGCGCTATAGATAAATATTTTTTTTTTAAACTGACGTGAGGTCTGTTCTATTTTTGATAATCAGAATGGCAAAACTAGGCTGCAGCCTCAGCTATCAGCTTTATCATGGTTGGTTATCATGAATAGAGGGGTCCTCACGCCGTTTTTTTAAATTATTTAAAAAGACTCCTCTATTCTTGATAACCAACCATGATAAAGCTGACAATAGAATAGACCCCACGCCTTTTTAAAATTTATTTATTTATTTATAGAGCATGAATACTCCCATAGCAGTGCCTACTCTTGCTGTTATTAGCACCAGCAGGCGTAGACTGATGGGAGTAGTACTTTCTCATCTGTCGCCTCTGTGACTGGAGGTAAACTTTTTACCACCGGTCACAGCTGCTGGCTCACGCTGTAATCTGACAGCATGGAACCTCAGCACTCTGACCGCCGGTAAAAATCTTACCCCCGATCAGAGGCAGTGTCTGCCGCTCTGTCATGCAGATGACAGTGTGACAAACTACGGATGTTCGGGCCCAGCATTCATCTGAATGGGGTCTGGGTTCGGGTTCTGGTACTGTTCTGGTACCTGAACTGAACTTTTTTTAAATGTTCAGCCAAACCAGTCGGACTCGAACATCCACGGGTTCATCCATCACTACTCAATAGAGTTGAGCGAAACAGATCGGTCAGATTCATAAGTCGCCGATTTTTGCCAAAATCGGGTTTTGCCGACCGAAACATGACCATAGAGCAAAGTCGGCGATGCAGTCGGCAAAACGAGCGCCAAAGTCGGAATTCCCAGAATGCTTGCAGTTAGGCTACTTTCACACATCCGTTTTTTGTAATCAGGCACAATCCGTCCAAGTTGTAAAAAGACGGATGCAGTGCAGATCGTAAAAAACTGATGCCAGCGGATCCAGTTTTTAGATGGATCCGTCTTGAACTTTTGAACTGGAGAAATGCAGTGTGAGCATGCCTGGAAGGGAGAAAGAGAGAGAGAGACTTGCATTGGGTTTCGGTCGGGTTTCTGTCGGAACTCCGACTTTTGTCGATAGCCGGCCGATTTCGTTCGACTCGACTTTTGGTAAAGTCAGGTGGCCCAAAACCTGACTCAACCCTCCTGGAGGCAAAGTCGCTCATCTCTACTGCTCACAAATAAAATAAAAAAGCAACAATATCCATACCTCTCCGCTGTTCAGTCAGGTCCCCCGCTGCAATCCATCACAAGGGGTTAACTAGTTTACAGCAGGGACTGATGCTAATGCTACCGGCCCGGCTGCAAACCACTGCAGAATGAATGAATTCATGTCTATACAGGCGCCCCGGTTGACCGGAGATCAACTCAGGAGCGTGGGAAAGTTTCTTAATTTTTTCCCACGCTATCGAGTTCACTTCAGGTCAACCGGGGACTCCACGCAGCCTCACTCACTACCGCTGACGTCAGTGAGGCTGTGCGGAGTCCCCAGCTGACCTGAGATGATCTGACAGCGTGGGAAAAATTAAGAAACTTTCCCACGCTAATCAGTTCATCTCCGGTCAGCTGGGGAGCCTGCGCAGACATGAATTCATTCATTCTGCAGTGGTTTGCAGCAGGGCCGGTAGCATTAGCACCGGTCCCTGCAGTAAACTAGTTAACCCCTTGTGATGGATTGCAGCAGGGGACCT
>VIAB01026390.1:20514-36832 GCA_009801035.1 Oophaga pumilio | reverse complement strand
GGAGCTTCTGCTCAGAATTAATTTCTAAAACATTCATAACAGCCCACTGAGACTCTTTCGCTCGGGGCCTACGAAAACCTGGAACCTGCCCTGTTTATAGATGTCAGTGACTAATACTAATATTAATAGTATGTGTGTGTAAAATCTGGGACGTATATGTGTTTAATTAAAGAATGTATTCATGGAAAAAAATGGCGTGAGCTCCAACGCAATTTTCTGCACCAGAGAGGGAAAGTCAGTGTCTGAGGGCAGATATTAATAGCCTAGAAAGGGACCATGGTTATTGCTCCCCTTCCTGGCTAAAAACATCTGGCCCCAGCCACCCCAGAAAAGCCGGATCTGTAAGATGCGCCAATTCAGGCACTTAGCCTCTCTCTTCCCACTGCCCTGTAGCAGTGGCATATGGGGTAATAAGGGGTTAATGTCACCTTTGTATTGTAAGGTGACATTAACCCTGGCTTAGTAATGGGATAGGTGTCAATAAGACACCTATCCATCACTAATCCTAAAGTTTGTAAAGGGTTAAATAAACACACATACAGGCAGAATAAAGTATTTTACTGAAATGAAAGACCACAGTTTTGCCATCTCTATTCTTCTGCTAATCCAAATGATGCCCTTGATCTCCTGAAATAAAGAAAAAATAAAAAAACAACAATATACCATACCTGTCCGTCGATCTGTCTCACACCGTAATCCATATCTGGGGGATATATAATTTACAACCGAGAGCGGTGCTAATGCGACTGCCCTGGCTGTAAACCACTGCTGAATGAATGAGAAGCTGCCGGTGGCAGCATCAGTGACTAGCGGTGACGTCACTGATGCTGTGCAACCTCACAGCCTGACCCCACGATGAACTCTGCAGCATGGAAAAATGACAGTTCATTCTTAACTGTTCTAACCCCACCCCCACTTTCTTTATTTGTGCTCAGGTCACTATTTGCACTATATTCCACACCTATAAAATGAATACCCTCCCCCAATTCCCTAGTTTAAACACTCCTCCAACCTTTTAGCCATTTTCTCCACCAGCACAGCTGCACCCTCCCCATTCAGGTGCAGCCCTTCCCTAGCGTAGAACCTGTAGCCAACTGAGAAGTCAGCCCAGTTCTCCAGAAACCCAAACCCCAAATGTTAGTGCTGAAGTCCCTGCAAGAACCCCCTTCCTCCTTCTGGCAGGTATGCTGATGTGCTCATCTTCTCAGCCAATCTGCTCCGGGTCCCTGCAGCTGCTGCTTCCTCCCAGGACCTGTGTACGGCGCAGGTCTTCTGGGACTATGCTTAAGGTACATGTGTGCTCCTCTCTTCTTAAAGGGGCAGCGCGCGTCCTTCTTAAATTGTCCCCAGCTGGGAGACGACAGGGTTTTAAGGCACTTTCCTCTATAGTGAACCATCTATCTGGTTCATCTATCTGAACCAGATCCTGCCTGAACCTGATGCTGACTGTCCTGTTGAACCTGTTCCTGAACCGGCCCTGCCTATAGTTGTGATTCTGATCCATCTAGTTCTCAAGTCCACTCCTCTCCTACTACCCTCTCCTTTTCAGTCTGAACCAGCCAGCACCTGTGATCCTACACCAGAGTCCATCTGGTGTTCCTGAACCTGTTCTGTCTGTGCCGTTCCATTATCCACTCTGTCTACCAGCCATGCAATCTTATTTAGAACCTCTATATAACCAGCTGTACAGCATCCATTCCTCCTGTTAACCAGTTCCTGGCCAATCAGACTCTACAAGTCTATCCCTGCTTCCTTTCCCCTTGGGGGTCTGCTGCTGTGGCTCCGGGGTCTGTACTGGTGTGGTACCTGGCATCCACCTGCGGTCAGAGGCTCTAGTGAAGTACCAGGTAGTCACTTAGCTATTCCCCTCCAGGCTCTCCCCGGTCCATGGCACAGTGGTTCCACTAAAAAACAGCACGATAATTTTCACATTTTGGTGTTTTGAGTGTTTGGGAGTTTTTACACTTTAGGCTTTGAAAAGAAAGAGTATGTCAGGCATCTCCTGATAGAATCTGCTTCAACCCATACATGTGCTGGAAAAGCAGACTTATTTGTAACTTTCCCGTTACCTGTATAAGGTATACGCTATGTATATGGTGTATGAGCACTTTTATCATATAAAATGAATTCTATTACATATAAATATAAACTGTTTCTGCTATAAACTGCTAATATATGACCATTTTATGTATAATTTATAAAAGTTAATAACAGTCATATGTATGCATGTAATATTAAATTCAATGCAGCGTTATTTAGGAACGGAAAAATACTTATAAAAAGCTAGCATACAAATACGTTTAGCAGTTGGAAAGGAATCTTGTTCTTCTACCAATTTAAAGTACTTACAGCATTTGGGTGGCATTGTGAACCTGCCTACATGCACAATGTTTGTCTCAAAGACAAGAAAATTTAATGTCTGTACATTGTGCACAGGGGATTTAAGGTGACTTCAGATCATGCTAGGTTCCAGTAACATACAGATAGACATAAATGTGCAAATAGATGGTGCAAGAGTGACACCAATAGGTTGAAACACACATTACACTTTAACTTTAAATCAGAAAAATCTTATTTTTGCAGTATTATACATGGTGGTTCTGCAGACTGATTAGTAAACATTTCCTTAGAAGTAGTTTGTCAGTAGTATCAGCCCTCCTAAGCCTTCTATATGGGCATGTAGGTCACAGGAGTCTGAATAACATACCTTGATATCTGCAATTTAATGTCTTATTCAAAAGAAATCCACATTTTCCAGATTATCAAGAAGAGCTGGACTGCCCATCATTAAGCATGTTCAAGATAGCAGCTATTACATGTCTCACACTGGTAATTCAATATTTCATTTAAAACAAGCTCTTAGGTCAGATTCTCATGCAGATCAGTGTCCGGTCCACAGCCTGGAACAGCTCAGTTACATATAGGACAAACGTGTATTTCTCTGGAATAAGTTGGGTCACAAATATAAAGGTATCATTTTATTCAGCTTTCTATGACCTGTGTGTCCATATAGACGGGTTAGGAGTTTTGATCCTACTGACAGATTCCCTTTAAGACTTATTCCTAATTGTATAATACCTTTGAAATGGAGGTGTACATTTACTTCTAAAACAGGATGAAAGGCCATCAAAATGCTTTTATGGATAATTCTAAGTATTAAAACTACTTATGGCAATAAATATACAACTCTTACATGCAGTCATAATGTAGAGGAGTATAAGGGCTTAAAAGGGCTTTTGGGACTGTTATATTGATGGTCTATCCTTAGCACAGGTCAATATCTTATTGATGGGGGTGCAACACACGGAATCACCACAGATGAGCTGTTCTTGGTGACAGCTAGATATTCTCAGTTGTGAAGCGGAACTACACATCTCTGTCAACTGCGTAGTGGACATAGCCAAGTACTTCACATCCTTTCTTCTATTGATTTCAATAAGGGTTGGATGTGCAGTACCCAGCTACTATATAGTAGATGGAGCTCTGCAACTAAGCACATACATCCAGCCACTGTCAGGAACAGTTGTTGGTGGGAGTGCCAGGCGTTGCACCTCTCCGATCAGATACTGATGACCCATTGGAGTATCCCAGTACCTGGCCTACTGCTGCTGAGTGAAACAGCTGTCTTGTGGCAGTAGATTTTTTCTAGTGTGCCTGAACTACTTTGGGTACTGTGAGTTAGGTAATGTAATAAATTCCATGTGAATACACTGAGGATTCACAAATGTGCATTGCAATCTGTACTTTGTTGCCATCTACTGGTTATAGTATGCATGTGTGGCGCCCCTGAGGGTCAAGTCGCCACAGAGGTACTGCACCTCATCCAGAGGTGTGGTATCCCACTCTCAGGTAAGGAGGGAGCACCACCCAGGACTCTAACACTCGCACACAACACACACTAGTTCAGTCAGGGCACCTGGGCGTACCCCAAGGGAGTAGTGCCTCATCTCAGGCTGGGTAGGAAAGGGTGTTGGGGTGTGGGTAGAGAAGGAAGAAAAGGGGAGGAGCTTGGAAGGCGGGAGTAAGTGTGCAGAGGGGAGAACGTGAGGGGAGCTCAAGCGGTAAATAGCTTGTCCCCAGACAACAGAGGGAGAGACAGAAGGAAGCTCCCAGAAGGACAGAAGGGGTCCTAGGGGCACGGATAGTGAGAGATACATCCGTGGGGCCTGATCCAGTATTGGAGAGACCAGGTCGCAGTAGGGGAACCGGCTCCCAAGCCTAGTGGAGGACTTCAATACTCAGATAGCAAGCCAGAGGCAGAGGTATTTTTACGTGCCTCAGCCACATCCACAATTATTCGCTGAAAAGGCAGCCATAAAGGAGCAAGGGGACTCAGAGGATGTCGCCCGACAAGGTCTGCGGCTGCTGGCTTGGGACACTGATTGTGTAGGTGCTGGGCTGGAGGGAGGAAGCCAGTGCAGTAAAATGGCCAGGAAAGAAACATACTGAAGGGAGTCCTGGAAAGGTGTGTCCTGATCTACCTAGGAGTTTGCTGGACCCCTCACCTGGAGGACATGGCACTAAGCGGGCATCTGTGCACAAGTGAACTGTGAGTAAAGCATTGGAAACTGCACCCGGCTGTGTCCTCTGAATCATTCCTGCATCACCTGCCCTGCACCAGACTCACCACCATCACCTTTAATATCCTAACTGCCCTGGGACACAGCTCTACCCGTGGAGAGCTTAACAATCTTTGCTGCCTTGTCATCATCCCAGAGGATCTGCATTGCAGTGTCGGTCCCCAGACTGAACACCACGGGTGGCGTCACAAACTTTTTACTACAAACTTTATTATCCCTTTTTCACTATCCCTTTTATTGGATGCCTAGGGCCACTGACCGTGTCACTGCTGCAGTGACACTTCCCCTTTAAGAAGCGGCCCGGTACCGAGTATCCCCACTGCCCTGGCGGGCGCTCCATATGAAAGTTAGGTGATTAATTTCCTCACAAGCTACCATAGAAATGGCTGGAAGGAGCCTCCCAGCTCAGTGCAGACACTTTCTGTGAGCTGGTACAAACCAGTTGAGTCCTGTTTTAGTCCAGTCAAGGAAGAGCAAGGAAGCCACACTGCTCACTGAATCCAGTCCAATCCACGCTGAGGAGACATCATTCTCCATATAATCTCCTCCACAAAGGAGTGAAGCCTCACACAGGAGAGATAAGGATGAACAATTGCTCTTCTGCCTATCGTTGTTCTTATGTGCTTCCAGCCAGAACCAGTTCCATGTGTCTCCCATGCCACGAACCTTGTCTGAGCTACCCTCTGCAATATGGAACAGTAGGGGCAAAACTGTCAGCACTTCCATACCACTAGTGGGTCACCACTGTGAGACAACCCATGAAGTTTCCTCCATCAGATAAGCATTAACTGGACTGTGCATAATATTTCTTCCAATAGCAAGTGGAAAGAACTGTGCTTCAGCCACCCTGAGAGGCGCTAAACTTTCTTGTTTCATTTGAAGACTCCTCTTTCATACACACGATATGCATGGTAACCTATAATGTGAAGTATCGCCACTGTGCCCAGTGGAACTACATGTCCTAGCTGGCCCCTCTGCAAAATCTGGCACCTTCTTATTCTTAAAGGGTATATACAGGACTTTATGGAAAAACAAAAAATGTGTCTAAGCACTAACAGGCAGGTAATTGCAATTTATCTGCCTGTTGTGTATGGCGTCGTTCTTCGCCGGCAACAGAGCGGTCACTGACCGCTCCTGCCAGGGATTCCGCTGCCTCTGCTAATGCCACGGGGTGGAATTTCCAAGGTCATCATGATTGACAGCCGGCTCCCCCAGTTAGGCAATAGGGATCTGGCTGTCAATCATAATGATGTCAGAAATCCCGCCTCATCGACAGAGTGGAGCAGAAAATAAACCTCCACTCTGTAAACGTGACATCAACAGAGGCTTCTGAATACCTGGCAGGAGCGGTCTGTGACTGTGTGCTGGAGAATTACAGCGCTGGGCACACCAGGCAGGTAAGTAGCAACTAACTGCCTGTTAGCGGTTAGGTACATTTTTTGTTTTTTTATAAAGTCTCAGATATAACATTTAAGAAAAGGCCATCAATATAATAGATAACCCCTTTAATTTTATGCTGTATAATAGATAATTTTCCCAGTATACGAAAGATGTAGAGCAAGAAACTGCCTGAAAGTTTGGTGCTTATCCTATTTAACCCCTTCACAATCTTGGATGTATCCATATGTCCTGGTTAGGAAGGGGTTCCCAACTTTGGGTGTACGGGTACATCCTTGCAATCGTCTAGGCACAGGAGCTGTGCACATGCAATTGCCATCGGGTGTTTGGCTTACATGACAGCCGACACTCGGCTCTCACACCCAGGAGTTGTGCCCACACCACCCACTGCTGTTTAACTCCCTAAATGCTGTGATCAATATCAATCATAGCATATAGAAGACATGAAGAGAGAGGGTGCCCCCTTATCCCTTCAGATCGGCACCCAAGCAAGGGTCCGGTTGTTGTTATGGTGACCTGAGGTAGTCATGATGACTAGGTAAGACTGTTAGACCATGCTCTAAGCAAACATCAGGAATGATCCAACCTATAAAACTGTCCCACCAGTTAAACACTTCAGTGAACACCGTAAAAAATAAATAAAAAACGAGGCAAAAAACTATGCTTTCTCATCATACCGCCGAACAAAAAGTGGAATAAAATGCAAAAAAGACAAATGTAACTAAAAATAGTTCTACTGAAAACGTAATCTTGTCCTGCAAAAAACGAGCAATGATGCAGCTACATCAGTGGAAAGTTACAAAACATATAGATATCAGAATAAAGCGATGCAAAAATAATTATTTTTTGTATTAAAATAGTTTTTACTGTGTAAAAGCGTCAAAACATAAAAAAAAATGTGGTATAGCTGTAATCGTGCTGATCCGAAGAATAAAACTGCCTTATAAATTTTGCCACACACAGAAAAGCATAAAAAAAATAAAAAAATAAACATTTCCTGAAATGCTGGTTTTTGTTCATTCTGCCTCCCAAAAATCGGATTAGAAAGTGATTAAAAAACGTTATGCGACCAAAAATGGTACCAATAAAAAAACGTCATAGTCCAGTAAAAAAAAGCCCTCACATGACTCTGTCAACAGAAATATAGGAAATTTATAGCTCTCAAACATGCTGATTTTAGTGTGATAGCAGCCAAATATAAAAAACTGTATAAATCTGGTATCGCTATAATCGAACGGACCTGAAGAATAAATTTGTCTAATGACTTATACAAAGAATGGCATGAAAAACCAATTCTTGTCCAACTATTGATTTGTTCATTCTTCCCAAAGATCGGCTCACATTTATTTTGCGCTATACACTGAGCACTTACACTGGGTTTTCAGTGTAAATATCTGAAATAGGTGATTCAGACAGAACATCTGGCAGAATAATCCCTATAATGCAACAGATGGAGGCACTGTGGACGTCATCTGGCCTATGATCCCGCATTGTCCATCTTTTTAAGCGTCAATAAAAGCAAGGTTGGCCACAGTTTTGTGCACTTTTAAAAAGAAAGAAAATGCTGAACAAAGACCTGGCAGAGTCCAGAGTATCTCTGCTACCTCATTATAGTGATTGGATCTCTCAGGGGTTTCATCTGAATCACGTCATTCGGAGATTTAGATGCAAACCTGGATGTAAGTGTTCACTGTAGAGCGCTGGATAAACATAATCCAAAGTGTTATGTAAAATGTTCCCAACAAAAGCTTCAAATCAATCTACAAAAAAAGCAAGTCCCCATCCAGGTCTGTCATCTGTTAATAGAAATATGGGGGCTTCCATTTTACTGGTAGTACAAAGGCTCTGGAAAAATGAAATGGCTCCTCGCTTCCCAAAAGAAATTCAGCAAATTCTGCACTCCCAATCCAAATGTCCCCCTCCCTTCTGAGCACAGAGACACTGGGTACTACAATGTACAGGCATTACACCAGCAGATTTGCAATTTTGACTCAGCAACATCCACTGCTACTTGTTACTAGAAAGATGAACCTACAAATAATTATCCTCTATGTGTGGCCATAAAGCAAAAAAGACATAAATACTCCAAAATAGGGGGCATTACACAAGGCCAAGGTATTATTAAAAGATATACTGTAAACTGTATTTAGTGAAAGTGTAAAACACAATAAAAGACATGAGAAAACCACTGATACAGACAAACGGCGGGTAAACCCAGATACAGTTTAAAATGAGTACATGCTCCTAATAGCAAAAGTTGGTATGGAAATCCTTAATATGTAAGATAGTATAAGCATTCAACGGTGTCAAACATGATTGGGGCAAAGATATACTTTCATATAGATAGTCAATTTAACACAAGAGATCATACAATATCTCAATCATATATCCGTAAAGAGAACCCTTTCTTCATAATCAAAAGAATGTGAACAGGGATGTCCAGAAGAGCCACAGCCATAAACCGGGTTAAATCATTAAGGCAAAGTTACCACAATTATATCTGTGATACCCATAGTGTTATGGAACAAATATTGAGGTAATTACATTTGTTCTTGATGAGTCTTTGCTCTGTTGGTTCCGCTAGAAGGAACATTGTTTTAACTCCAGTAAAGCACCTGAAGAGATTAATAAACTTCTTGAATGTGGGTTTGAGCACTTTGAGGGGTGCAGTTTTCAAAATGGTGTCTCTTTTGGGTATTTTCTGTCTCATAGGTCCCTCAAAGTCACTTCAAATGTGATGTAGTCCTAAAAAAATGTTTTTTATAAATTTTGTTGGAAAAATGAGAAATTCCTCATAAAATGTAACCCTTCTAACAAAAAAAAAATTATGCTTCAAAATTGATGCAGTAGCAACTATTGCTGTGTATAGTTATAGTGTAACGCGCGTCAGGCAGAGCATCGCAGCACGGATGTCCAGGTGTCGGCTGGCACACAGAGAAGCGCACGCCGAGGAGAACTTTGCAGGGCAGCCATTAAAGTGACAGTGGCTGCTCAGAGAGACATGGGCCATGCGGAATCTTGCGGAGAGCTCTACCCTTTGGTTCCGCAGTTAAATGGACTAGGGGTTGAGTGGGCAGAGACCGCCCGCTACTGCCAGAAGCAGGACCGTGTGTTGGGCGGGGACGCCTGAAGACGTTATATAAAGCTCCTTCCGGCATTCTATTACCCACTGGACCTTCAGAGAGTGACAGACCTCGGAGCCATGATAAGTGAATCTGTTAACAAAAGACTGTCTACTTAAACAACCATTATATAGTTCAGTTTAGCATCCCATTTCCTCTGTTATCTCACTGCGAGGCATTCATTGCTGTTGAATAATGAAATAATAGTTAAACCCTGTTCTGCTGCACTTGTGTTACTGCATCCAAGCACCTGCATATTACATTTGGCGTAGTCAGCAGGATGCAGTCTGTGGATAAAGACCCTGCTGACCAGTCCACTGAGGGTACCCCAGGTCCAATTTGCCATTGGGGACAATGCTTGGTAACCTCCCTAAGTTCACGGGAGACAACATAATGTTGTGGGATTGGACTGAAAGAGTTAAGAGCATTCTGTGGATGCACCCCATGGCCAATGCGCTGCAGGCAGAGATAGCGAAAATGGTACTAGACGGTGAGGTCCGGTGTTCCGTGATGTTTCGTCATCCACATGAGCAGGATACTTTGGAGAAGGTGGTACATGTTATGGAGGAGATACACAGGGACCCCACTAACGTTGGAGAGTTGTGCATGCATTTATTTGGTCGCGTTCAGCAAGAAGGGGAGAAGGTGACGCAATATATCAAAGCTTTGCAGGAGGTGCATGTGCTCATTACTAAAAGGGTAGATGTGGGAACCATGGGAGTGGGGCCTCCTGATAGAATTTTGAGGGATCAATTTGTGTCAGGTCTTAGGGACGCACCGCTTAAACAGGCACTGGAAGAACATTTGCGTGCTAGCCCACATATGACCATCTTAGAGGTGGGGGCGGAGGAACGCATAAGAGAGCAGGAACAGTGGGTGAGGGCCAGAGCGGGGATGTTCCGTAGCGGTGAAGTACCTACCTCGTCTGCAGCAGAGCCAGAGTGGGCCCGCGAAATCTGGAAAGACATACAAGAGATGTGGAGAAAATGGTCCAGTCTCAGGAGAGACCCTGTTCCAGTTCAATAGCCACTGAGGAGAGACCCCTCAATCAGAGACAGAAGTGATACAGGATCTCGCCTTTCTGCCGGAACCCATCAGGAAGTGAGATCCCTTGGTGCCGAAGAGGGACTGATGTGCTTTAACTGTGAGAAGACCGGACATTATGCTCAAGGCTTTGCGAGCCGGAGACGGCTCCCACCAAGGCAGCCATTAAACTTGTGCGCTCTGTGGCTGGGGGATGCAGCCCGGAGCAGGGAAGACGGCAAAAGGGAAGGAAGTCCTGAAAATATAGTTTCTGCGAGCCCTACAGTCAGGGCCGAGGTGAACGGGCAAGCTGTTCACTGCTTGATTGACACCGGGTCACAAGTGACTATTCTGCCGAAAGCCTACTTCAGATGACACTTCCCAGAGGTCTCGCGGCCAGCGTGGGGATCAGTATTAAGATTAACAGTGGCCAATCAGTTGCCCATTCCGGTCGCAGGGGTGGTCTGGATGGAGATTAAAGTATGTGGGAAGGATGTAGGCCGCAAGGGGATCGTGTTGGTCACAGGAGATGCCAGGCATGGACCTGTAATGACTCTGGGAATTAATGTGCTGAAGGCGATAGGGCAACTTTTGATTAGTGAACCGCAGGAACCTTTCTTGAACCAATGGAGCCCACAAACCCCTCAACGGGAGGTGTTCCAGCCAACCCTTTGCTGGAACTGTTAAAGGGAGTGCCGGCCGGCTCGAAGAACCGAACCATCCAGTGGGGAAACCGTCAAGAGGAGGCCTTTCGAGCCTTGAAAATGGCCCTGACCAAGGACTCCATACTTGCCTATGCTGATTTTTTACAACCATTCATCCTTCACACCGACAGAAGTCTACACAGCCTGGGAGCAGTCCTGTCACAGGTACAAGGAGAAAAAGAATGGGTGATAACCTACGCGAGCTGGTCTCCGCATGACTCAGAGCGAAACCTAGACAATTATAGCTCTTTCAAGTTGGAGCTGCTGGCCCTGGTCTGGGCCATGAAGGAGAAGTTCGCGGAGTACTTATCCAGATCGGAGGTTCTGGTGAGGACGGATAACAATCCCTTAAGACCACCTCGAGAATTCAAAACTAGGAGCCCTAGAACAATGATGGGTGGCCCGCATGGTGAAGTATCGATACAGGATTGTTTACCGGGCCAAGGCCGTGAATACCCATGCCGATGCCCTCTCCAGAGTGACACAAGAACGTCCTGGCCGTGACAGAGATGAAAAGCTTGAGGCTGAGGAGATCCTTGGATTCCGAAACCTGGTAACCTTGGTGGCGACGCAGGGACAGATCGAAGAGGGTTCTAAGGAACAGGTACTAGGGCGGTACTGCGGCGACTGGATCCAACTCCAACAGATGGATAAGGAGACTGCTCAGCTGCAATCGTGGGTGGCGTTGAAGCAACTACCTAGTCGGAGGGAGAAGAATGCACTGTCCTCAGGCACCCTGCGAATTCTGGGGCAATGGGAGAGGCTCTGCTTGAGAGATGGGTTGTTATATCAGAAAGTGCAGCTGCTGGCAAGTAGTATTCCCAGAGAAGTCGATCAAGTTAAATGGATTAGGGGCTTCGTGGGCAGAACCGGAGACTGCCCGCTGCCGCCAGAAGCAGGAACGTGTGTTGGGCGGGGACGTCTGAAGACGTTACATCGACCTCCTGCTGGCATTCTGTTACCCACTGGACCTTTAGAGAGTGATGGACTTTGGAGCTATGATAAGTGAATCTGTTAACAAAAGACTGTCTAGTTAAACACTCATTGGTGGTGAAGTGGTGTTGCTCTGCAGAGTGACTCAGCTGTGAGTGCTGCAGCTGAAACTCCACTATTGACTGCTGCTCGTGTAAGAAGAGAAACCGGGCTGGGGGTACCTTTCCTGTGCCGGGTCCGGAACTGTCGGGGCTGTCTCCTCTGATGTCCGGGGAAAAGTCTAAGCAACCGGATCGATCTGTCCATGGGCTGACAGGGGGCAAGGCTAAGAGTGACCAAAAACAGCACAACGCTCGGGGACAGATAGGGGGCATGGCTAAGTTTGACCAGGAACAGCACAGCGTGTGGGGACAGGCAAGGGGCGTGGCTAAGCATTTTGAGGGCGAGCTTAGCGCACAAGGACGAGAGAGGTTGGCAGAAAGGCGCAGCGCGCGACTGAGGGAGAAGAGGGCTCCTGTGTCAGAGACCGTTAGCTGTGTGGAACTGCACCCGGCCATGACAGAAATTTACCACAGGGATTCAGACCACAAACCCGCGGTGTGTAGCTTTACTTCCAGACATCGCAGTGCCAACCGCTCTGCTACAGTCGGTGTTGTTTTTGTTATGACTGAGACTCTAACCAGAAGCTCGTTGTGTGCAGGATGAGGCCCGGACATTGAGATGACAACCGCTCTGTAAGGGTCAGTGCTGCGTGTGCGCCGCCTGATAGAGACTGGGACTGTGACCGGGGACGGTTTCTGGAACCCTCGGTGTATAATCGCCGAGCCTCACTGAACTTTGTCAGGACCGTGGCTTATAATTTTCCGTCCACAGGAGTCTCCGTAGTGCGGACCCCACAGGACACTTCAAAGATTCATCGTCACCAGCCGGGAACGTATCATCACCTACTTCAGGTCCCCACCGGAACTACGTCATGCCAACACCTGCTGGCGCCATCATCTGCTTCGGGACCTTTTCTGACAAGAAAACATCCTATTGATAAGTGACTACTTGGAGAATTTCCTCACTAGTTATTCCCCCTATCAAACCCCCGTATTTCAAGGACCGTCTATTAATTACCTCACTTTACCGGTAATTTTCCTCAACTAAGCTCCTGTATTCTCTATACCCCGTTAGTGATCTCCCATTTTGCCTAACTCCCTGCGTGGAGTATCTCCTTGTTTTAGTAAAAACTTGTTAACCCTTGATCGGTCTCCTGTCCGTCACTGCATCCCATGACCTGCTTACACTCGCACAGTGTCTCCATCATCGCATATCAGGAGCAGGAAGGCAGAAGTGACACAGCAGTGCAGACAGGCGAGCAGCAGTAAAATGAGAACGCCGAAAATGCGTACACACTGCCCGCACTTTCAGCAGCACCCCCGACATGTGTAGGTAGTTTTTCAAGAAACTCTACATAACCAAGTTCAGCACATGCGCCAGGCAGATGTGTGTCAAACCGGCTAGGTCTTGAGCTGCTTCAATATTTCGACTGTAATCTTAACACCACCAGTCTGGACTTGAGGTTCACCGGCTCCAACCACTCATCTGTTTGCTGTTTAATCCCAGTCCATAGCTCCTGCTCATTGTGGGATTTGTCCCCCAAACAGAAGAGTCTGAGAACAGCCTGCTGTCATTGACCCCTGGATGTGCTCAACTTGGTGGTGCAGGTCTTCCTGTGACCGAAGGAGGAGGCAGTGGATGAAGTGGAGGAGATGGCAACCTGGACAAATAAGTGTACAGCAATATTTGGTGATGTTAGGACATGAGCTAGAATGCCTTCTGCCTCTGTCCCAGCTGCTTCTACATTTACCCAGCTCGCAGCTAGGGAGATATAAGTACCCTGGCAATGCTTACTGGTCCACGTATCGGTGGTTATGTGGACCTTGCCGCTGATGGCGTTGCGCAGTGCACACCTGATTTGGCCCGCAACATGTTTGTGCAGGCAAGGATGGCTCTCCTGGAAAAGTAGTGGTGGCTGGGAACAATGTAAAGCGGGACAGTTACCGCCATCAGCTTTTTAAAACTGTCCGTTTCCACCAAACAGAATGGCAGCATTTCAAAAGCCAGTAATTTGGAAATGCTGTCATTCAGGACCATGGCTCATGGGTAGCTGTGGGTATCTCCTATGAGGATTTGGGGGATGTAAAGCTGAACACTTCCATGGGATGCTGTGGAGATGCTCGGTGATACTGGTGGTGGTGATGCTGTTGCATCCTCTCTTTGTTGGAAGACAGTTGGTCCTGTTTATCGTGAGTCGGAGGAAGAGGCCAAGACTGCAGCAGAAGGAGCATGAGGGGGCTCAGATCTGTTATGCTTTTTAAGGTGTGTACTCCAGTACACTTAGTGCTTGGAATTGAGATGCTTCAACATTCAGGTGGTGCTCAGGTTCAGAACATTTATGCCTCGCTTCGGGTCTGATGTCATAGAGTTCAAACCACTTGACGCTTGTCGGCAGCACATTTTCTGAAGATATGCCATGTCAGAGAGCCTTTTTGAGCTTTGGTGTGCATATTTCAGTGGTGCGGTGGTCAATAGCAGCTGATGTACTGTACCGACTCCTCAACCGTGCCCTCCTTGCCAGTCTGCACCCTGCAGAAAAACGCTGCAGTTGGCAACTGAGTTTCGTCATCATCTGACATGTCCTGCGATGGTCCATTGACCGTGTGCACTAGCCCTCTCACTTACTCACCCTCCAACATAACAAGTGGTTGGGCATCAAAGCACTCAGTCTCTTCCATTTCTGGGGAAGGCCTGGTAGATGGGCCACGGAACCACAGCCAGCAGAGTCATGAAAAAGCAGAAGAGACTGCTGCTTGACTTGAAGCTCAGACTGCTTGGCTTATTTGTAAGGGGGTGAGGTGGAAGCTGGATGATCATGGTCCTCAGGTGCCAATTGTGCACTTTCTGCAGTGGACCTGGTGGAAGGTAATGCGAAGGAACTGAAAACACTCTAAGCCATCCAATTTAACACATTTTCAACAAGTTGTGGCCTCACCAGTCATGCAGTGATATTCTGGCCTATGAAAGGATGTATAACATCCTGTCGCCTGTGTGTACCAGAGGAAGGTGTTTTATTTGAGCACATAGCAGGTAGAGAATGACCACATGCTCTCCCTGCATAAGCTATACCACCAACACCACCATGAGCAGCTACACCAGCGCCAACATAGCCACGTCCACGTCCGCTATTTGATGCTCTCCTCATTTTTGGAAGTGTTTTTTCTAAACACTACTTGCAAAGAGATGGTGGAACTAGAAAACACACAGCGGTCCTGAAAAATTGTTTGTTTGGCATGGAAATGGCAACTGGACGCCTGATGCCAATTATTTATTTCCCAGACTACTAATAAACACACAACGGTCCAGAAAATATATTTCTTTGGCCGATAAATGGCAACGAGCTGGATGATGCCAATTATTTATTTGCAACACCTCTAAAAAAACACTCAGCAGTCCTGAAAAATTATTTCTTTGGCCTAGAAATGCCAACTAGATGGCTGATGCCATTATTTATTTCCCAGACTACTAATAAACACACAACGGTCCAGAAAAAATATTTTTTGGGCCTAGAAATGGCAACGAGATGGATGATGCCATTATTTTGTTTTCAACACTACTAGAAAACACGCAGCGGTTCAGAAAAATTATTTCTTTGGCCTTGAAATTGCAACTAGACGGCTGATGCCATTGTTTTAGAAGCTGCAACACTGTCTGCTTATGAAATGGAAGCTGAAGCACTCAGAGGACACCTGCAGATGTGTCATTTAGGCCGGAGTCATACTAGCGTTGAATACGGACGAGTGCTATGTGAGAAAACATTGCATAGCAATCGGACCACTGTTAACCTCACATCACAGTTTTTTTTCTCGGGCGTATTCTACGTGCGAGTGAAATTGCAGCATGCTGTAACTGTCCACGTATATCGGCCGAGTCTCGCCAATGCTAGTCTATGGGTGTGAGGGAAAAAAAAAAAAATCGCACAACACACGGACCATCAGTGTGACTTGCGAGAAATGCGCAAGCATTTTCCTCATTTCAGTCCATTGAGCCATTTAATTCAATGCGGAAAATCAGTGAGAAATGTAAAGCCATACGTAAGTCATACGGATGTCACACGGATAATTAGATGCGAGGAAATAACATCATCGCATTGAAAACGGATTACATACGGATCACCATACGGAGAACATTTGAGAGATTCTCGGCAGACAAAATCGGACCGATTTTTTTATACGTTGTGTCTGACTCCGGCCTTATAATTATTTGCAGCTCTGCAGTGAGATTATCAGAGCATAGAGCAGCCATTACATATCACACTGGTAATATCTCATTTTATTTACAATAAGCTCTGGAGGCAGATTATCATGCAGATCAGTGTCCTGTCCATAGTCATTAACAGCTCATATATAGAAGAAAAACATGGATATCTCTGGAATAAAACATTTGATCACATATTTCAGGGTTTCAGTATACTGCATTCAGCTTCCTATGACGTTGTTCTGTCCTCACTGAATGA
>VIAB01026381.1:8847-21422 GCA_009801035.1 Oophaga pumilio | reverse complement strand
GTTCGACTGGGTCCCGGCTTCCACTATGTTAACCCAGTGTGCGGTCAATGAGATGTACCATCCCTGCCCAGAAGCAGGGACGTGTCCATGGTTAAGTGGACTTTCCCAGTAACTGCACTGTTGAGGGCATGGCTAATATTTTGGGATACATGCTTGTGTAATGCGGTGGAAAGCACACCGGGAGAAATAGTGGTGGCTGGGGATAGAGTACCGAGGGATGGCCCCAGTTATCAGGTTGCCGAAAGCTTCCTTCAACACGAGCCAAAAAAGCAACATTTTGAGGCCAAGTAGTCATGAAAAGCATGGCCTGTGGGGCGTTGGCTGCGTATTTGTGCTTGCATTCCAAGGACTGGGGTATGGACAACTGAATACTGTGCTGGGACAAGGACATGAACATGCTTGATAATGGTGCTAGTTGAGTGTGTGCAATGACAGGTGCATGGCAGGAGGCATCTTCGCATGCACCATGGACAGGGAATTGGCTTGCATGCACAACAGCGGAAGAAGCAGTGGTGTCTCCAGCAGACACTGTTCCGGGACCCTTGTGTGCGGCCCACAAAGTAAGGTGTTTTGCTGCCATGTGCCTCATCATGCTGGTGGTGGTCAGGCTGGTAGTTTTGCTACCCGTGCTGATTGTGGCCCAACAGGTGGTGCAAATTACCTTCATGGGGTTATTGTCAGAGTCTTTAAAAAACAACCAGAATCAAGAAGATCTAACAGTTGTACTGGCAACTTCCGTCGTGTTGGTGTTATGGGGAACGGTTGCCCGCCTTCTGTCTGCGGCCACCACAGTGCTTCTTCCTGCCTGTTGGGGTGCTACTCCTCCCTCCTCCTGTGTGCTGCTGTCCTCGCTCTGCATATCCTCCTGCCAGGTTGGGTCAGTTACTATATCATCCACCACCTCGTCTTCCACTTCCGCACCCTGGTCTTCCTCCTGACTTTCTAGCAATTGTGCCTCATCATCGTCCACCTCTGGTGACACTTTCCCACCGTCGCATTCGTGTAACCGTGGCTGCTAAAATATTTGGGCATCGCTACATGAGATCTCCTCTTGCCCCGCTTCAAGTGGACCGAGCTAGAGGCCCGAATCTATAAATGAAAAAGTGAACAGCTCTTTGGAGTGTCCAGGTATGGGATCAGTTGCCTCCGGGCACTCGGCATGGTGGGAGGAAAGAGGATCAGGTTGAGGAATGTACGGTCCAGACTCACGGCTACTGAGACTTGACCGTGTGGAAGACAGGTTGGTGGTGTGGTGTCAAACTGACTGGAAGCATTATCCGCTATCCAACCAACAACCTTTTGACACTGCTCTGGGTTCAATAGTGGTGTGCTGCTGCGGTCCCCTAGTAATTAGGACATGAAGGTCGGGTGAGAAGATGTGGTTGTTTGTTGTGGCACAATTTTAGCTTGCACATGGCCCTGGCCTCTGCTTGCACCATCACCATCACGTCCAGATCCCCATCCCTTGCCACGCGCCTTGCCCATTTTAAATGGAGGACAATATTTGCCACATTCACCACAAATTGCTAAATTTGGAGTGAACTTGTATGTCATCTGCGTGACAGACAAACCCCTGTTTAAAATAGCTGGCCTGTAGGTAACTATTTTTTTTTCAGCAAACTGGTGAATAAGACACTACAACAAAATTAAACAATAGGCCAGAAATTGCAGAATTTTCAACGCAATGAGATGTGATCCATGTGACTGCCAAACCCCTGTTTAAAATAGTTGGCCTGTAGGTAACTATTTTTTTTTCTGCAAACTGGTGTCAATACCTTATATTAGACACTACAACAAAATTACACAGTAGGCCAAAAATGGCAGAATTTTCAGCACAATGAAATGTGATCCGTGTGATGGCCAAACCTCTGTTTAAAATAGCTGGATTTTTACGCTGTAATATGGAAAGGATCTCGCTGTATTCTGCAGTGTCAACAAGCAAATGGAGCAGAAAAACATTGTTATCTGGAATTATTTTTCAGCAAATAACCAGGATTAAGATCCAAAAAATAATTATTCATGGCACCTGATACTTGGTGCTATGTCTACAAATATCTGTAATAGCAGCAGCAGACAGAACTGCAATGGACCCTCTTGATATATGCACTGCAGTCTGCCACATACACTGCCTGCCTGCCTAGCACTGATACATATGCACCTTTATTAGTCCTCAGAAAGGCTATTGGTGGAGATGGATTTGTGTATTACAGATGGTATACCCACACTAACTAATAAACAACCAAATCTCTCCCTAGATCAGCAGCAACTCTCACTACACTGTCTGAGTCCAGAGCAGACTGTGACAAGCAAGGCGGCGCTCGGTCTGCTAAAGACCTGATGACGCTGTGTCGCCAGCCAATCACTGTAATGCCACAACCAACAAGGCTGCGGCATTACAGTGTGTGGCAGACAATCCCTGCATGTTCATTGGTTCTCTAAAGAGTGCCAAACATGCAGGGCAGGGACACAAGCTCCCAACAACCAACCCCGGAAATACTCGACGAGCTCCAATCATCTTGAGCAGTGAGATGCTCAGGATATCACCGAGTAGTGACGAGCATGCTCGCTCATCACTACTCATATGACAATTATGAGACCGATAGAGATGTGTAAATATAATGAATATCTGAAATAGATATAAATATACACTACCCCTAAACACAGGGGCCGACATGACATTGGTGCAACATGTACAAATGAACAGGGGCCCAAGAGATAAGGGCCCACTACCACCTCAGAATTAGTAAAAGAAGAAAATGGTTAGCACTCGGCCAAAAAGGTTGCCCTATACGGTGCTAGTGAAAAGGGACCAATGGTCCTAATGTCCACAATCAAGAAGAAATCACTGCACACGTAATTATTCAGTTTTGCAAAAAGTGAACAAATTTTATTGAAAGTGATGCGACAACTGTTGACGTTTCGGCCACGTATGGCCTTTATCAAAAATTGGTCGCTGGAAAAACAATAAAAAATATACATAAGTAGAAGTGCAGAAAATATACAAAATATGCGAAATATACAAAAGAGAAGTATCCTGGGGTAGTGGTATAAGTGCTTATTCATGTACCATAAGGAACGTCAATAATATCTAAAGGCTATGTGAGGTACAAAATAGTATAGGGATCAGAAAAACAAACAGTGTGGGTACCAGCATGTAGTTTTCATGCTGCCCGGTAAAACAGGAGGAATTAAGTGTCCAAAAAGGGGTTACTTATAATCATTGGTGGCGCAGGGTCGAGCGCTGGCGGTGTGTAACCGGCAGTGGAACACCGGGTATATGAGGGAACCGCTGTTAGGCCGCGTGACCGGAAGTGACGTCACTATACTGTTTTGTATCTCACATAGCCTTTAGGGTCCATCTGAATCATGACTGCCTATTTACCTGTGACACACTAAGATTCCCCCTGAGCATACTGGCATATATGTAAATATTTTATTTTATGTTATTTCTATTATGCTCCTACTAAACATGTATATCTGGGGACCTTCTCTTAATCATATCCTGTTTCACCCTTATCTCTAGGTCTCTCTTATGAATTCTATTATACCAAACCTGGTATCTAGACTCTTCTTCTTATTGAAAGGGTATGATGTTTTAGCTAATGCTGTATGATCTTTCATGTATAAATTTGCCTACATGATCTCTTAGAAATTATTGACGTTCCTTATGGTGCATGAATAAGCACTTATACCATTACTCCAGGATACTTCTCTTTTGTATATTTTGTATATTTTCTGCACTTCTACTTAAGTATATTTTTTATTGTTTTTCCAGCGACCAATTTTTGATAAAGGCTATATGTGGCCAAAACGTCAACAGTTGTCGCATCACTTTTAAGAAAATTTGTTCACTTTTTGCAAAACTGAATAATTACGTGTGCAGTGATTTCTTCTTGATTGTCAGAATTAGGTAAAATTGTGCTTTATGATGAGCTATTGGACTGTAGAGGGTCTGTATTGTTCTTTCACAGACAGGGGCCCTCTTCTGTCTGTGTCCACTCTTGCATAAACTGATGTCAAATAGTGAGCTGCAATGCCCACATACAGATAACAATACATAAATAATGCAGTATCAAAAAAATATAAAAGAGGTAAGAAGTAACACTGTACAATAAAGTGCCATGTCACCCAGGTAAATGAGAATGAGACCCCATGAGAATGTAGACCGTATGCGTATTTCCACAGGAGGCAGCTTCCTTAGGGCTCATTAATATTTTTTTTAATTACTCATGTTTTCCATGTATTTTGGCTAGTACTTTCTAAACATACAGGTGGTGCCTTCTGCATTGGGATTTTTCTTACACAGCCATTATGAGTTACCAACCGACACGTTTCAACACTCCGGTCTTGCACCATGATTAAGACAGGAGTGTCGAAACGAGTCGGTTGGTAGCTCTCTGGGATCTATATGTTGTTCACATTGTGCCTGTGTTTATGAATTTTTTTCCATTAAAGACGAAGTTTTACATTTTTCTACTCTTGGGTACCTTTTTTTCTTCATTCTTTGGAACTTGCACACCCAAGCCCAGGTGGCTCCCTGTGTGGAACTCATTCTTGGAAAGAGACTTCAAATGGTGAGCTGACTTCTCCCGTTCCCCATTCCCCTTTTTTCACATAATATGGAATATACAGCTGTGCTCCTTATTGCCAGTGCTTCCCCAAAATCAAATCATTACACTGACACTGATAAAGCATAGCTTAGGAAAGATCAGGGATATTGCTTGCTTACACATGTAAGTATAGAAGTGCACAAATAATTACTCATAAAGTTAATAAACCTTTCGTGCAGCAGATATCACTTCTAAATATTTGTCCTTGCAATTTCATTCCTGGAGTTAACTCTTGATAGTGTAAATGAGCTCATATCTAACTAAAATTGTATGTGAAGAAGTGAGTGGATGTCATATAGTTGCTGTATGTAAGATTGACTATGTTTTAGAAATTTTGGCTGACAGGTCAAATATATGTATAATTGTTGGTCAAATTCTACAAAATTAACTGTTGGTCAAAATATGCAAAATTAATTATTGGTGAAAATATACTTCAACAAAAAATGAAATAGGTAATTCAGGAGTAAATTGTTTAACTTGGCCAAATCTTTATGATAATACTATGGAAAACATGGAAATAAGGAGCAGTACCAAACTTTTGATGTCACTTATCTAAGTAAGAATAATAAGATAAGATACTACCATACACTGGACCGATACAGCCGAAAACACCACAGTTGACAAGTGAATCATAGGAGTTACTACAGTTGATAGGGAGAGGAGGAAAGGCGATATTAAAAAACTCATGACGTGCACGTATGCTAATGTCGGTAGACTGAGTAACAAGATTAAGGAAATAGAAATGACAATATTGCAAGAAAATCTGATGTCAAGGGGAAAAATTGAGAAATGGCTCAATGACAGCTGTGATTGGGCAGTTAATTTGGAGGATTACAATCTGTTCTGAAATAATAACACAAGTATGAGAAGGGAAAGATGTGTTTATGGTTTTATATGTAACATTTTGTCTACAAACCATCTATTCTAATGATATGTATGACATTAATAAGTAGAAGTGTAAGTAATGGGAGGAAAAAGGGGATTAATAAAATAATAACAAGAGCTTTTTTGTAGGTATCCAATAAAAGAAGCAAAAAAATAGTCAAAAAATCTGAATGAGGTGGCAAATCATAGTAAGGGCTCATTCTCATCAGCGTAAATAAAATCAGTGTGATGTTGTTCCTGAAAAGTACTGACGTCAACACTTGCGAGCAGTGACGTTAGTAAGGCGACCGGGTTTCATCAGATATGGACTCTGGTGACATTTTTCATGTCAGCGCTAGACACTGAAAGAGTGTTCTCACGATGCTGTATCAGTATTTCAGTCTGGCCTCCTGAGTGGTCATATCATGACACCGCTCAACAAACCATCTGGATAAAGCAGAGCTGGAGTTCTTCTTGGGATAGCACCACATAGGGATTATCTGCAAACAGGTGAGGATTACTTTGTGTTTTCATTTTGATTTTAATAAATGAATAAACGAGGGTCAGGTAGTTTTTATTTGAAATAAAGGATTTTACTCTGTGTATGTCTTTATTACATTTGACTATGGGGTTAGCAATGGGGGTGTCTTATAAACATTTCTCCAATACTAACCCATGGGCTTGATGTCAGCTTACATTACAAAGCTCACATCAATCCCAATGATATTACCCTACTTGTCTCAGCACCAAGGCAAGTGGGAAGAGCGGAGACTAAGCATCATAATTGGCATGTCTAATGGATGCAACATTTCTGGAGCGGCTGAAGGACGATGTTCATAGTCTGGGAGGGGGCCATCATCGATGTCCCCTTTCTAGGCTATTAATATTAGCCCACAGCTATCTGCCTAACCTTTGCTGGTTATTGATAATAGGGGTAACCTCAAGTCATTTTTGGGGGTGTCATCACTTGTTAATAACCAGCAAAGACTAAGTAGATAGCTGTGAGCTGATATTAAAAGCCTAGGAAGGTCCATGTTTATTATCCCCTTCCTAGACTATAAACATCAGCCCCCAGCTGTCGGCTTTACCTCTGCTGGTTAAGAAAAATATGGGTGACCCAACATATTTATTCTATCTATATATCTATTCTATTCTGACAGTTTGTGCTGTGAATTTACTGTATTCGGCTGATGGAAGGTTGGGTTTCCAATGAGGTGGGAGCGTAAAAATAGCACTGCACATGCATGGTCAGTGTACAATGCGATTTTTTTTTTCACAGCCATTCACTTGCATTCCCGAGCTTTGTCAGATATACGTGGTCACTGGCAGCATGTTACGATTTTCTTCTCAGTCCGATCCGAGCTGAAAAAAACATCAAAGATGAACACAGATTCATTGACTAACACTAGTCAGAGTGCAATCCAATTTTTTATCAGATTGCACAAGTCATTTTAAACGCAGAAGAGTCTGAGCCTTAACGTAGAGATAAGCAAATAGATTTGATGCAAATTGAATTTGTGTGCAAATTTTAGGAATTTCCTGAAAGCGGAAAATTTTAACAATTTACAATTTGCTTTGTATGAATTGCCTAAAATACCTGCCGTCACTGTACATGTTGAAGAAGATTGAATAAGCTACAGAAGGCGAACATGAGGTGGACATGCCACCATTCCCATAATGCCTTGCAGCTATCATATCACACTGTGTGGGATAGCCAATCAGGAGGGATAATCAAAGCATGCATAAAACACGAGGCGGGAAATGCAGAAAGCTGTCTACTTTTCAATGCATGCATGACAAAAACTACTGTTAATATGGACATACAAATTTGAAACCCATACACATAGATCACACCAATACTGATACTAGTTGTTTCTGTAGTTTTTTGCACATGTAACTAGCACTCCATGCTCAGTTATTTTTGTGAAGGAGGGAATTGTGATTGAAAACAGTGACAACAGTTAATTTAGTGAGGTAAATGATGTATAGCAAAAGAAATTGTGGTAATGAAAAGCCTAAAATAAAAGAAAAACTTATGCAACAGCATCTGGCAATAAGAATATAGGAGCCACAAATAACAACACCACCACCTCTGGTGCCAGCTATCCAGGCAGTAGTACTACAGGGTGATTCATTCTCTACTTTACCTGAAAAAATTGCTGTAAAACAATCTATCATGCTGAAATTATTACTGTACTCACCTTGGTTCATGAAAAACTGAAGAAGGAATTCAGCAAGAGTGAAATGTAAGCAGTATCGATTCTCCTTGTGGAGATGAGGAAACTTAAAGCCACAATGCTTCTCTGGGAAATATGCTAATTATGCAAATTGTCTCTTCAGAGAGGAAGACAGCTAGAACTCTAGTGCCACCTATTGGAAGGTAGCAATCCAACAAGTCAATGTTGACCCTTTAACGAGCCTTGTCACATGACCTAGGAAAATAGCCAAACCAGAATCTCAATTTGGGACAATTTGCATAATTAGCATATTTCCCAGAGGAGCATTGCGGCTTTAAGTCTCCTCATCTCGGCATGCTTAGCATGTCGATCTCCGCAAGGAGAACCGACACTTCTTGGATAACTGTCTGACGCATCTCATACAGCCAAACCAGATCTCCGCTTTGCACTGACCAGGGGCAGTACCCCGAAACACAGTGTCTGCAAATTGAGATTCTGGTTTGGCTATTATCCTAGGTCTTGTGACAAGGCTCGTTAAAGGGTCAACATTGACTTGTAGGATTGCTACCTTCCAATAGGTGGCACTAGAGTTCTAGCTCTCTTCCTCTCTGAAGAGACAATTTGCATAATTAGCTTATTTCCCAGAGGAGCATTGCGGTTTTAAGTCTTCTCATCTCGGCATGCTTAGCATGTCGATCTCCACAAGGAGAACCGATACTTCTTGGATAACGGTCTGACGCCTCTCATACAGCCCAACCATATCTCTGCTTTGCACTGACGAGGGGCAGTACCCCGAAACACAGTGTCTGCAAATTGAGATTCTGGTTTGGCTATTATCCTAGGTCATGTGACAAGGCTCGTTAAAGGGTCAGCATTGACTTGTAGGATTGCTACCTTCCAATAGGTAGCACTAGATTTCTAGCTCTCTTCCTCACTGAAGAGACAATTTGCATAATTGAAATGTAAGCAGCACACATAAACTACTGACGTGCTGAGAGGAAAGCAGGAAGCATATGTCATAGTGGAGATAACTGGTGGGGCGATAAGTCGGCAAGACCACCCGGATGTTTCTCTTTGCTGTCGCTGAGGTTCATTGCACTTTCGCTTCTTATGAACCAAATTATGTACAGTCCAAATCTTAGTATAGTCAACCGTCTCTTTTAGAAGGTTCAGCAATTTTTCTTGGTAAGGTAGCTAGTGAATCACGCTGTAACAAGAGCATATCACCACATTTTGCCTCTGACAAGCTTATTAATGGAGAGGTGATGGCAAACACTATGGATCATATGGCAAATCACTTGTCACCACACGAGGATGATACCTTTGACAATGACACAATCAGTTAAGAGAAGTCTTTTACATGGCCCTCTATCTCCAACTGTAACAGTTAATCTGCATCTGCTGTTAGCGGAGGAGCGTCAATATCATCCGAAAACTCTCTTCATGGTGGTGGCGATTCCAATGTACACTCATCTCGGGTTTTAAGTCTGCACACTCTGCAGCCACAAAATAAGCCATAGACTTTATAGCGTTAATTTACTAAGCACTTGAAGAGACAATACCTGCTCACATGGGAAAAATAAACTGGCCAACAATAAAGAAAAGCTCAAGCTGTATTCTTCTTTCTCCTTGTGTTGGTCTTGCAGTCAAGCTGCAATGTTAAGCAGAACTTGATCATAGTCACCATAACCATTATTATTATCTACTGCTTATCATACTCTTCCTCTTATTCTAACATTTCATTGTCAATATGTGTGACTAGGAAATATCATTTGTCCAGTTGTCCACTTGTGTGATAAATCAACTCCACACATGTCCATGTTCACATTAGCTGCTGCTATACCACGTGGATTCTACTGCCTTTTATGAAACAATGACGTACACTCAGCCTTGATAGAAGATAGCTTACTGCCATTATTTCTCAAAGAAACCTGTCAAGGATTTGTACTCAAGTGGCAAGGACCATGAACCACTTCTTGGAATTTTCATTGTACCCCAAGGTGTACTTTGACAGTAGCAATTTTATGTAATTTACTTCCTTTTTATAATTGATTAAGTCGTTATTATAGTAATACTTTATCACTATTTTATGTTGGTTCTTTTTCTTGCTGCTATCACAACATCATTTGGTTGCTGCACCATCTTCCATTTATCTTTAACTCATTGAAGCAATTGGTATGAATTTAGAAATATTTTCTTGCTTCTGTTTATACTTTGACTACACAATTGTAGGGCATATAGGGTGTTTCTTTTAATTCTTCTTTGTTATATGGTCTAAAATGGTCTTTTGGAGTACTATTGGCCTAATTAAGCATCTTCAGATTTATTGCATTATTTTGTTATTCCTCATCACTTTCCATTTGACTGCCTTTTATTAGGGACAGACCTCACATCTTCTTCTAGATTTATACCTACAGTTGAAACCATAAGTTTACATCCACTATATAAAAAGACACATATGCATGTTTTTCTCACTATCTGACATGAAATCAGAATAAACCTTTCCCATTTTAGTTCAATTAGGATTACCATAATTATTAATATTTGCCAAATGTCAGAATTATACGAGCGGGAATGTTTTAAGGTATTTTTAGTACTTACTGCAAAGTCAAAAGTTTACATACACTAAGATTACTATGCCTTTAAACAATCCTGGACTGCCCATATGATGATGTCATGTGTTTGGGAGCTTCTGGCTCATCCTTGTGTACAATTTCAAGATACCTGAAGGTGCCTCGTTCATCTGTACAATCAATAATACGCAAGTACAAACAAGATGGGAATATCCAGCCATCATACCGCTCAGGAAGGAGACGGGTTCTGTGTCCCATAGATGAACATGCTTTGGTCCGACATGTGCATATCAACCCAATGACAAAAGGAAAACACCTTGTGAAGATAATGGCGGAAACTGGTACTATTATGTCAATATCCACAGTGAAACGAGTACTGTATCAACATGGGTTGAAAGGCCACTCTGCCAGGAAGAAGCCAGTAGTCCAAAAGAAATATAAAAAAGCGAGATTTATGTTTGCAAATGCACACAGGAACAATGACCTTAATTTTTGGAAATACGTCCTGTGGTCTGATAAAACTAAACTTTTTGGGCATAATGACCATCGTTACGCTTGGAGGAAAAAGGGAGCAGCTTGTATGCCTAAGAACACCATCCCAACTGTGAAACATGAGGGTGGCAGCATCATGTTTTGGGGCTGGTTTACAGCAGGATGGACTGGTGCACTTCATAAAATAGATGGCATCATGAGAAAAAAAGATTATGTGGCAATACTGAAGCAGCATCTCATGACATCAGCCAGCAAGTTAAAGCTTGGGCAGAAATTAGTTTTCCAAATGGACAATGATCCTAAGCATACTGCCAAAATGGTAGCAAAGTGGTTTAAGGATAACAAAGTCAATGTTTTGTAGTGGCCATCACATAGCCCTGATCTCAATCCATTGAAAATTTATAAGCAAAGCTGAAAAGGCCGGTGCGAGCATGGCGAACTACAAACCTGGATCAGTTGCACCAGTTTTGTCAGGAGGAATGGGCCCAAATTCCAGCCAACTATTGTATGAAGCTTGTGGAAGGATATCCCAAACATTTGACCCAAGTCATTCAGGATAAGGGCAATGGTACCAAATACTAATGAAATGTATGTAAACTTTTGACTTTGCAATAAGTAATAAAAATGCCTTAAAACATTCTCTCAATAATCTGGCATTTGTGAAATATCAATAATTATGGTAATACTAATTGACCTAAAATGGGAAAGGTTTATTCTGATTCCATGTCAGATATTGAGGAAAAACATGCATATGTGTATTTTTATATAGTGTATGTAAACTTCTGGTATCAATTGTATCTATTCTAGAGATTAATGATGTATATTACTGTCATGAGATTAACGTTTGTTTGAAAAAATTTATTTTTTTTTCATCATGGAATGTCAATTACCTCTTTATATCTCTTTATATCTAATACATTGTTTTTACTTAGGTGGAAACACTGAAGTGCTGTTTGTAGATCTGAAGCGTCACTATTCCTTGCCCAGCTCTGCTTCCTCTTGCTTAAAGGGAACCTGTCGGCAGGATTGTGCTCAGTAACCTACAGACAGTGTCAGGTTGGCGCCGTTATACTGATTAAAATCAAACCTTGGCTGATGAAATCCATCTTGTTGTTGTTGTTTAATCTTTATTTTCCGTTTTGTGTTATTGATATGCTCATGCTATGGGGCTGCCTGTAGGGGTGGTGCTGCATGTGGTGCTCTGATTAGTTTTTCATAATGAAGACTGCTGACAGATCACTGCCCAGTAGTTAACATAATGAATATTATATATACATATTGAAAACAAAATAAACCCCTTCTGGAGGCGCGAGCCATGGCACCTGCGCTGCAGCATAATCGCATAAGTACTGTGTATATACTAAATACGGTTAAGGTTATCCAGATATTCCAAAAAAAAAAATTCCATTTGAAAATGGCGCCTGCACAGTAGCAGCTATCAGTGTAAAAAGAGGTGATCAGATAGCTGCTATTGCGCAGGTGCAGGTGGCATCATCTTGCCGACTCCTGCGCAGTAGCAGCTATCGATGATCGCCAATGGCTGCTATTGTGTAGGCGGTGCCATCTTAGTAGAGAAAAAAAAATTCCTCCTCCATGATGGTGCCGCCTGTTATTGCGCAGGCGCTGGTGGCGCCATCTAGAAGGTTGAAATTTTTATTCTCCTCTAGCAAGATAGCGGCGCCTGAGCAATAGCAGCTATTGGATCATCTCTATATACAGTGATAGCTCCTACTGTGCAGGCGAGGCGGGAGCCATTTTAAAATGGATATTTTTGGGGAATATTAGGATAACCTCAACCATAATAATTATATGCATAGTACATATGCAATTACGCTACAGTGCAGGTGCCACAGCCAGCG